>JAULBY010053549.1:0-35448 GCA_032358315.1 Ophiocytium majus
AAGTACCCGCCCACACCAGTACTGCCACTGGGTGTTTTCTATGCTAGAAATCCCTGGAAAAGTGAGTGACTTTGGCCTGTCACCACACCCCATGGCATTGCCTGATCAGGGCATACCACGACTCCTCGATCCCCACCCTCACGGAGAGGGTGTGGTCGACCGCGGGCAGCGCGGCGCCCGCTTGCAGGCAGGTTACAAGGCAGGGGGTGTGGGTGGCGCAAAAGTGTGTGCAGCACGCGGCACTGTCACGTGCCATCATGATGTCATGCACATGAATACGTGCTAGAACCCGTAGTGGTGGAATACTACAGAGCTGTGGCACACGCCATCACGCACAGCCCTCAGCAGAGAGCGCTTGTCAGCTTTAAAAAAAAGAAGCAAAAACCAAACCTTCAGATGTACTCAAGTACTTCAGGAAGTGCACACTTAGAAGCATGTAGTGTACTGTGCACAATGGTTTTAACTCTCGTGTGCGTGTGGTGTTTTAGCCAGGCCAACTGAGCTGTAGCTTGCAAGTCAAAAAAAAAAAAACGAAACACAGGTTGGATAGCCAGTACGAGTATTACAGCCGCAGCATACTGTGGAATATACCACAGTAAGCAACACTCACAGACAGTATGTAAAACATGTGCGCACGCAAGTAAGAGCACGACACATGTGCAGTAGCTGGTGTGCCCGTGCCAGTAGCATGCTGCACCCCGCCGGGCTGATGTTCCTGCCGGCGCCCTTGCAATAGAAAGTGAGGAGGGCCCCGCCCGGGGCCAAATGGCTGTAAGGGTTGTAGCACTACTGTACCGGGCGCGGTTTTTGGCACTCGCGGCGGCACCCCCAGCACTGCCGCCACCGTCGCCATCGTTGGCCGAGCTGCTGCCCACGGCGTCGTCCATGGCCGTCGTGGAGGGGAGCGCTGCCGGCGGCCTAAGGCTTGCTTGTGCATAGCTCAGCAGCGGGCGACGGACCGTCGACGGATCGTCGACGGAACGACGGATCCCGTCGGCCCTCTGCCGCGACGGCGTCGTGGCAACAACGGAATGACCAGGCCCAGTGCACGACGGCATCACGTATACGACGGAGTGACTGCCGGTCAGGCACGACGCCGTGGACGCGACGGAATCTGGCCAACCGTCGCGACTGCCGGAATTCCGTCGACGGCTTCGTACTACTAGTAGAACCGCTCCGTCGTCCAGGGTGTGACATGCTTGCGCCTGGCGAAACCGAGCACGTACTCCAGCTTCGCCGGGGTGCACCCAGGTGCTGCACCTCTCCCTCCTCTACATCTGGCGCCGGCTCCTTCACCACCTCTTTCTCCTGCGCAGCCTCCTTTTTTACGGCGCCCCCCCACCCTCACTCTCCTCATGCGCCAGGATGGCCTAGGCAGCTGTGAGCAGCAGCAAGCGCATGGCAGAAAAGCATGCAGGAGCAATGAGATGCCAGCAGTACTCGGCAGGCAATGGTTTGCAAAAGGCCTGCATCAGCAGGCAGGCACGTCAGGTGTGATGTCATGCGTGCACTCCTGGAGGTTGATGCTGCATGGACTGATGTGACAACACAAATGTAAATGCGCCATATGTGTACACGCATGACACAGGCACCGTGATGCCAGCCATGGC
The DNA here is from genome assembly GCA_032358315.1 of Ophiocytium majus. Taxonomy (NCBI): domain Eukaryota; class Xanthophyceae; order Mischococcales; family Ophiocytiaceae; genus Ophiocytium; species Ophiocytium majus. The sequence continues at coordinate 1,611 of JAULBY010053549.1, forward strand.
CTCCTGGCGTGGTCGGCAAAATTGACCTTTGCACACACCAGCGAGCGCATTTTTGTTGCCAGGTGCCCATTTTTATTACTTGTATGAAAGTGAGCGCTTGTGTGTGATGGCGTGTGTCACAGTGCTCATTCCAAGTGCAGCGGATACGAGTACAACCGGTAGCATATTGGTTGCCAGTCACGGTGTCACATGTATACATATACCCGTTGCCGATGACTACGGTATGGTATGCCGCAGCCTATAATGCCTTTAGTACTGAAGTATGTGACATTAGGGCACGGTACAGTGCCGCAGCGTTGCCGTTCCCGTTACCCTTTGTGCACACAATTTTGCGGCTCCCGCTTGCCCCTCGCTGCAGGCAGGTGTCGCACTGCCTGCGGTCGATCCCACTCACTTCGTCAGCGTGCCAATGGGCATCAATGACATGTGGTACGCCCTGATCAAGCAGTGCCACATCGCCGGCATGCGCCACTATGAGGGACTCATCGACGAGTTGCAACAAGGACTGGCGCCCAAGAGCAGTGTCTCCTACCACCGCAATGCCATGACGTCTATGCCCCGCGTGAAGCGGATCTTCCAGGAGGTGCCGGAGCAGGCGGACAGTGCCAGCCCTGGCCCAGCTTTACGTCGTTGAACCTGGCCGACGATGCCATGGCAATAGCGCAGGTGAGCATCCAGCGCCCCGCTGTTGTGGCAGCTGTGGGCGCGGCACGGGTTGCTAGTAGTCCAGTGGAGCTGACTCGGAGGTGCAGTGGTCACCGTGGCGTCGGTGCAGGCCAGTGTGCAGTCGGTCATTGCCACTGCCTACATTGCCGAGGCTGTGGCAGCACTGTCCGAGCAGGGCATCGTGCAGGTGGCAGAGTCTGACAGCACTGCCACAGCCTCGCAGTGGTGGCAGTGGCAATCGCCGCCTGCGCACTGGCCTGCAGCAGCGTCACCGAGGCCTTCGGAACCTCAACACCAGTGCTCCGTGTCACACCCAGAGCAGCGACGTTCGCATGGGTCACAACAGCACTGTGCGGCGCTGCCACCTGCGCAATAGCCACAGTGTCGTGTGCCAGCAATGCCTGCTGCTGCCAGTGGACCCTGGCACCATCCAGCCGCCCCAGGGCCTACACTTGCTGCAACATCAAACTAATCTCTGTTTACTTGGGCTGCGGTGGTGGGAGCCACCAACCGCTGCTCCCGACCACGAGTTCATAATTGGGCATAATTGACCTTGTCAAGAGTCCCTCAGCTCCGTACCAGGTCGTGGTGGCAACATGGCTGTGCTTAGTGAGTGCGTACCACATGTCATCGATGCCGACCCGCACGACGCAAGGGTGGTCGACAGATGGCAGCGCGGCGCGCCCGTTATGAGGGATAGGCATCAGGGGTAAAATATGTGCACGGAGGGTTTACCTTGTAAGGAGACAAGGGAACGGAGTACATGCCATCATGGTGTCAATCACATGTGAGGATATGCATGCTGGTAGCTGCAGTGGAATGAACATGGTGACACACGCTATCACACACAGCCCTAAAAAAAACTCATATTTTACTAGTAAGGAATATACTTCAAAGTAATTATATTTGATTTAACTTTAGACACTCATGCATTACGTATTGCAGAATAAACAAATGACTGCGGCAGCCCGCTGATCTGGTGCAGCGGGCCTTGCGCCGCCTGCTGCAGCACTTCTTCACGGGTCGTTTTCACCTCAACGAGACGAACGGCTGCGTGCCGGGGCGCTGTGGCACTGGAGTTCAACAACTCCCGCTGGGGCAGATCAGCTGTGCACCCAGGCTGCTGTTGATGCTGCAATAAATGGCACAACAACGCAAACCGCTGATGCAACAGTGCAAACCACTGGTGCGGCACCATGCACGTATATAAATACCGCACCCAATGGTAGTCCTGTTGGAACTCACGTGATCGGATACGTTGACCTCCGCACACACCAGCATGCAGTTGTCCACGATGTAGCCCACAGAGGTGTTGGGGCGATCGGGGCTGGGCGCCCGCTCCGCCCGGGAAACTCCATGAGCCGGCCGGTGAGCGCGCACCGGCCGCCCTGCCTCACGTACATGGCGAGAAGTGTGTCTTACTTGATGTTTGCCTTCCCCACGGCGCGCGCGTTGCCAAGGCGGCGGCCGCTGCGGACCAGCCGCGCGCGCTTGGCGGCGTTGGTGGCCATGTTGCGGACGAGGAGGCGCAACGACTCCTCTGACAGGTGGAGGAACAGCTCCTCGCGGTACGCCAGGCAAGCGCCGCACATGGTCTTGTGCGTCTGCTCTGTGTGGTGGTTGTAGGTGGTGTCCGGGCGCATCTCGTCGCACCAGGAGCACCGGGTGTGGGCGACACCGTCGATGACCTGGTGGTCATCGAGCTCCCGGAAGGCCACCACCACCCCCGGCCCCCCTCCTCGTGCCTGGCGGCGGTGGGCAATTCCCTCCCGCACCTCCTGCGCCCAGTTCGGGCTGGGGGGGTGCGGGGTCAGGAGGAGGGATGTGAGGACGTCAATGGTGACTTGTGGGGAGTTGTTGAACTCCAGCGCGACCAGGGCGATGTTGCCCGGCACGTATCCCTTCGTCTCGTCCAGGCGCCCAGGCGAGCACGTGAAGTGGGACATCTTCTTCAGGATCATGGGCACCCCGCTGAGCCCCCGCTGCTCGTACCACAGCCCCACGAGCAAGTTGCGAATTGCCTCTTCTGCCATGGGAGGATCCATGTCCCGGCCCCTGGCCATGCGCCGGCGTGTGCCCTCCTCACACCTGCTGGCCATGGCCACGAAAAACGCCCGCACCTGCCTGCGCGTGTACTGGGGGAGCGGCTCCCGCACGAAGGGCGGGCCCGGGGGACGTGCTAGCAGTGACTGCCCCATCCTTTGCTTTGTGCTTGGTGTTGCTGCTCGAAAAAACAAGGGTTGCTGCTTCGAGCAGCAACACCAACCACAAAGCAAAGGATGGGGCAGCCACCGCTAGCACCTCCCCCGGGCCCGCCCTTCGTGCGCGAGCCGCTGCCCCAGTACACGCGCAGGGAGGTGCGGGCGTTCGTCATGGCCATAGCCCGCAGCTGTGTGGAGCGCACCGCCAGCGCATTGCCAGGGGCCGGGACATGGATCCTCCCATGGCAGAAGAGGCAGTTTGCGACTTGCTCGTGGGGCTGTGGTACGAGCAGCGGGGGCTCTGCCATATCAGCGGGGTGCCCATGATCCTGAAGCAAATGTGCCACTTCAGGTGCTCGCCTGAACGCCTGGACGAGACGAAGGCTACGTGAAGGGCAACATCGCCCTGGTGGCGCTGGAGTTCGACTCCTCGCGCCCCAGGTCACCATCGACGTCTTCAAAATGATTATCCCTCCTCCTGACCCCGCACCTCCCCAGCCCGAACTGGGCGCAGGAGGTGCGGGAGGGGATTGATTACGGTAACCGCAGAGGGGCCGGGGGCCGGGAGTGGTGGTGGCGTTCCGGGAGCTGGACCACCACGAGGTCATCGACGGCGTGGCCCACACCCGCTGCTCCTGGTGCGACGAGATGCGCCCGAACATCACCTACAACCGCCACACGGAGCAGACTCACAAGACTATGTGCGGCGCCTGCCTGGCGTACCGCGAGGAGCTGTTCCTCCACCTGCCGGAGGAATGGTTGCGCCTCCTCGTCTGCAACATGGGCACCATTGCCGCCAGGCGCGCGCGCCTGGTGAGGAGCGGCCGCCGCCGCGGCGACACACGCGCCGTGGGCGCAGTCGAGATCGATTACGCTAACCACGACATTGTCGCTATGTCCGTGGAGCAGGGTGGCCGCTGTGCCCTGGCAGGGCCGCCGCGGAGGCTGATGGAGTTCCCGGCGCTCAACGGCCAGCCCAGACCGCCCCCACACTTTTCTGGGAGGTGTCGCGACAGTCGGGGCTGTGGGCACCGCGGCAAAGTGGCCGTTGCACCCGGGGAACGCAATCGAACGCAATCAGCCGCCCTGCCAAGCGTACGTCGCGGGCATGTCGTGGTAATCGATGTTGCGCCCACAGCGCATGCCGCAGGCGTCGCCGCGGTGGTGGCCGCTCGTCACCAGCCGCGCGCACCTGTCGGCAATTATTATAGTGGCCATGTTGCAGAGCAGCAGGCGTAGCCACTCCTTCGCAGGTGGAGAAAGAGTTCCTCCCAGTAGGCCAGGCACGAACCACACATCGTCCTGTGCTTGTGCTCGGTGTGGCAATTGTAGGTTGACAATGTCTGGCTGCATGGCGTCGCACCATTAGTCCAGGGGCAGCGGGTGTGGGCGACGCCGCCGATCTCTTCGTGCTCGTCCAGCCCCTGGAAGGCCACTACCACACTCAGCACCCCTCCCCGCAGCTGGGCGCGGTAGTCGATGCCCTCCTGCACATCCTACACCCAGTCCGGGTTGGAGGGGTGCGGGGCCAGGAACAGCAATTTGAAGATTTCACAGGTGGGTGATCAGGGATGAGTGATTCAAGTTGAACTTCACTGTTGCACCATGACGTCCAGCACCATGTTCCCGGGCACGTACCCCTTCGTCTCGGCCAGGCACTCGGGCGAGCACCTGAAGCGAGACACCTTCGTGTCAATTAGCACCATCGGCACCCCCGCTGCTCTTGCGAAACCCGCGCTGCTCGGAGTTCTACCACAGCCTCACCAGCAGGTCCCAGATTGCCTCGACACTCACTGACAGTCTGGCGGCCACGGGAGGATCCATGTCCCGGCCTGCGGCGATCCGCCCGCATGTGGCCCCGGGGTTCGCACACGTGTGGGCAATGACCATGAATTCGTAAGAATGCCCGCACCTCCCGGCCCATACCGCAGTGTATCCCCCCAGGGCCTGGGCTCAGGCACAATTCGGAACGGCTGCACCTGCTGCCGCTGCTGGTGGTTGTGGCTGCTGCGGCATCCTTGAGGTGCTGCTACTAGTAGTAGTACTCCTGCTGAGGGTGTCAAGGTTTGTTGTGCTCGCAATAGATATTTTCTTCGCGGTCGTCGGTTCATTTCAACCACCATCTCACGCCATCACTAAATCACACCCGTTGCACCTGTGGTCCAACCCAAAACGAACGCCTATGGGCCCGAACGCTCGTACATTTTGGTCCGTACATGTGCATCCAGCATTTTCTTGGGAAACAAAACACAGCAACAACTTACCGATATGTACACAGTGTACTACACACAAGTAATTTGTCTGCCACTACGAAGTACTATCAGGCAGGCAGGCACTCTAAAGGTATGTCGCATGTTGTGAGGCATGTGCGACACAATATGAATACTACTAAGCAGTAAATCATATCATTATCTGGTTGCCAACCTGCTGCTTCGGTTCACTGGTATACCTATAGCTAACTACTTGGGGTGCTTCATTTGCTTCAAATGTGTGCCCGCATGTACTTCCAAGTACATCTGCTAAAAATAGTGCAATAATGACATGTTCACAAGCACCCGTTTCCTCGCTTACGTGTTGGTACAGGTGCACAATCTCCTAGCATCCACCATTTCGCAAACCAGTCGGAGGGCGACGCGGGCCGCCATGCATTCACATGCATGTGCTACTGTAGTAGGTAGGTTTTTTATTTGAGGTACTAGACATGGTCTTACACTTACAACTGCTACAGGGATTGCCAATCCTTCCTTGTCGAAGACTTGAGAGTCATGAACATTCAGAAATAATTACATTGGTAAGCAATGTATGCAAAGAATTGATGACCAGGTGCCAGAAAATGAAAAGCAGTTTGTTAAAGTGATGATGTTCTATCCAATTGTTTTTCGGCATTGGTGTTCGCATTGCCTGCCAGCAAAGCAATATTTATTACATGAAAGACTTGATCGGTGTTATACCAACACAAATCTCAGCAATATAACGAAAATTAAATAGTTGAAATTTATCATGAATAAGTCATCGGTTAACATCCGTCGACTTCAGATTTATCATTTAACAAACATCGGTTAACATTTGTCTATTTTGTTCATTGGGATATTCTACAAAGAACCTTGACGTTTTGGGAGGAAATATTATTGCCTACCAGCAAGGCAATATTTATTACTTCGAAAAGACTTGATCTGTGTTATACCAGAACAAATCTCAGCAATATATCGAAAAAAATTATAGTTGAAATGTATCATGAATAAGTCATCGGTTAACATCTGTCGACTTTAGATTTATCATTTAAAAGGCACCGGTTGACGTTTGTCTATTTTGTTCATTGGGATTTCCTACAAAGAACCTTGACTTTTTGGGAGGAAGTCTCCTTGATTAACGTAAAAAGGTGCATATTAATTTGTTTCTTGCCTGCATGTACGCGCAAGACAATTATCCAGAAGATGTTTTTTTTTAACAAGTTTCGAACAAACGTCTAATTATGAGTACGCAGCAGATCTATGTTCTTGTGTAATCCCTAAACGGAAACGCAGGCAATAAGTTTCATGTCCCAAATTTTTAGTGTAAACTTCGTTGGTCATAATGAAAATCTGCCACTTGTTGTTGTGCTGACCAGCGGTTGAGATGGACTTTTTTATTATAGCTGTTGCCTCATCGTTCATTTGGGAATCTTGCATAAACTTTGTAATTTAGTCCCCACCAAAAGGTTCCATAAAGGACGATTCAGGCTTAAGAGGAACTCCAGAAGCCCCAGGACCACCTTGTCTACCAGCACGCCCCATTTTCATTGATCATTGGTTTGACCGCTTGGATCTGCCATTTGACCTCTCATCCCAACCAGCTGCCAGCCTCAGAGAGAGTCCCTCGATCTCTGGGAAATGGGATCATATACATCTGTATATCAAACTTAAAGGATCAGTTTGGCGAAAACAATTTACCATTGATCTCTTCATACTTTACTTGTTATATGGCATCTGTTAATTATTTTTTGAAATCGTTCAACTTCTTTAGTTTCACCACGATAAACCCCGAACTCGGCTCGATGATTTTTAATTTTGCCGCTATAATTGAATTACTCTGAACAGGAAGGATGAGAAATCCTTCGACACCAACGATGAACCTGCTCATGTAGCATAATGAAACCATATCTTTAGATTTATTAGCTGTTTCGTAAATAAAAATGAAGCTTGCACAATACCAAACCACTAACGCCCAAGGCATCATTTTTTGTATTTTTTTGTCAATAACCCTGTTACGAAATATCAGTCTTTCTTTTGTCATGTTACTGCCCTCAACTCCAATTATATTAAATGGTTATTAATGAGTTTATTTTTTGTGTGTTTGTGCCGACCTGATGTTGTACGGAAAAATTGATCAACCATATTATTGATCCGTGCAGTTGTGGTTCTTCATCTTTTTTCTGTTCTAAGTAATCCTTAATCTTTCACTTCAGGAAGTACTTCGAAGAATCTTCAAGGGTTATTGTTTTATTGAAAAGGACCGTCCACAATTTGATATGAATTTGAATGTCTACTTTGTGTAACCCAAACCGAAGAACAAAGGTCGATTTGTTTTTGTTTGACAGCCTGAGCAGTGGCAGCAGCAGTGAGTGTGTAGCTAGGCATCGGTGGCAACTGAATCGGCTAACTCTGTGCCAGCAGCCGCGGTCTGAAGTATTGATTTAAACATGATTGATATTACTGTAATGCATAATCATACAGGCAAGCTTGACACACTTTACACAACCGCCAAAATTGCAAGTCAGGGCACTACATTCGGCTAGAACGTCATTAAGCACGTGGTCTGCAAGCAAAATTGAAACTGACATGACGTGGACACTGTATTGACACAGCATGTTGCAACACCAGGTCCGTATCAGAGCTCAAATACGGCACATGCGTGTTTGCTGCTTTGACCTTGGTAACACCCTAGCAGTACATACTTCTGTACAAACACTGGAAATTACGGCACATGCTGTTAATACCCCTGAATTGTACCGGTACACTCGCCGACAGGTTGATGAGATCCGCAAAAGCACATGACCGGTTCGGCTACTGGGGGAAGTTTCGTATGCACCTGCGCGTAAGTACTAATTCCATAGAGTACAGTTCATGTGCACAAATACTGCTACTATTACTATAAGTAAGCACACACACTCACCGACAGGTCAAGCGCCTCCGCGACAGCGTACGAGCCGTACGCAAACAGGAACAGCAGGCTGATCTCGAACTTAGGGAAGTCCCGTATGCACGTGTGCTTGTAGATGAACAAGCAGCTGAGCCCGATCAGCACGCCCACCAGCACGCAGCCCCCAGATATGGTCACAAGGCTTAGGAGCGTCGTGGGGAGGGTGTATACCGTGTAGACCTTGTTCCGAGCGTATTCCTGAAGGAAAGTTCTGAAGAGAACGATGGGAACCACATCGTTGAGAACGCTCTTGCCCTACACCAGACTGTGCTCAGCAGCGATGGGAGGTAGGGTGGGGGGCGGCGGGGGGCAGCGGCAGAAATGTGACAGCAGGAGGGCCCGTGAGTGCAGGGGTGGTGCGCACTGGTGTGTGGTGGGTGCGGTCGACGGCAGAGAGTTGGACGCGGCGTAATGGGTGGATTGTGTGTGTGCACGCCGCCACCACTGACAGTTTCCGCACACCACATACTAATACACACATGAACATGTTCTTCTGAAGTACATACTCCGAATAAAACATGTATGTGCACACATACACTTAGCATGTGTAGTGCAGAAGTGGTGCGCACTTGTGCAGCTGTACACGTGCTCAGCAACCGGCAGGCTATAGCTCGATATAGTACGCTGGAAGCACGTGATTATGCACTAGCCATACCCTGCCACATAAAACCAACTCTCAATGTGCACCATCTGGAAAAATGCGCTATGTCTATTTATTTATGAATTAAATATACTTCTTAGTCATAAGAATATTGATAATATGACAGGTGTTAATTGTATTGATTCAAAATAGAAGCCTGAAACATCAAAAGCACTGCTGCGAATTTCACTGCCGTGTGCCTGAGCTGCACAGTGACATGTCCTGTGCTGCTAAGCATTGCAGTGACAATCGGCTCAAACATACAGGAAGCGGAAACCATGCTGCCAGTGTATACTTGGTCGTACTTCTGACGTAATAAGACAAACATGTACTACGTAGTACATCAAAAGGTTTTATATTTTTTATAGTACGCATTCTTTATCACTTCAAGTAGTTATTGATAACATAAAAACTATTATTTTACCTTTTTGCACCGGTAGAGCAGCAAGGGAGAGACGCTGCAGGTTATCTGTGGCATGGTTTTGTGTTTATCAGTGTGTGGGCGTAAGAACTTGCACCTGTAAAGCGGCACACAGTACACGTCAGATCTTCAAAGTATACTGAAGTACTGCTACTGTTGTACACTTGCAAGTATATTGCACACATCAAGAAAGTATGGGGTACACCACAAGTGTGCGGTATAATCAGCCAGCCGAAAATATGGACTGGCACAGCCCTGTCTATGGTCCACCAGCCGTTGCTGCTGCTGCCGCATGGGTCTAGCTATCGGCACACATACCGTTCTTAGTGACTGGCATTGTGGCATGCGCGACATGATGGTCAGCGTTGGTGGATGGCAGCCAGCTGCATGCAGCCACAGTACTCGTTTGCAGCAAACAAGAAGTGCGGTGAGCGGCTGGGTAAACTTCGAAGTACCGAATGTGATATGCACACAGCAATGGGTGAGGAGAGGCTCACACCTGGACCCACAGCTGCTGTAGTCTTCGAACTCGCCTGCTCCCAACTGCCGCGCACTGCTAGTGGTGCACTCCTTGCCGCCCCAAGCCTGCTGCTGCCCCTTTTTTGCCCACTGATATCTCACAGTCGCATATCCTGCTGCAGCAGCTGCTGCCTGCCGCCTTAGGCTAGCCCCTGGGAGAGCTGCAGCACCAAGCACAGACATTTTGCTGCACGTCAATCAAGCAGGCACAAGACGGGTGCGCCACAGGCTCTCGCACTGCTGCTGGTGCTGGTAGGCCCTGCCGCCAAACATGCTGCCACCGCCGCCGAGTACTGCGATGCTGCCAGCCAGAGGGACAGTGGTGCGGCACCGCTACAGTGGTGCCTGGCACGGTGCCCACGCTCGAAATGCCAGGCGCACCATTTACTACGAGCAGAGTAAGAACCTACATGAGGCGCAAAGATATATGGCAATGTACGGCGAACGCCGGCACACGCGTCTGTGTTGTGCTAGATGGCATGTGGCCTGCCAGTGAGCATGTGCGTTGAATGGCAAAACAGCATTCGTCAAGTGCACATGGCTAGACTGCCGGTGCACGTCGAGCATGGCGCTCACTGTGTACCACGCCAAGCTCACCGAATCGTTCTGCTGCGGCGGCGGTGGTTGCTGCATGTCCGTATGCAGCATCTTGCTGCTGGACGGACCCATCTCTTGATGTGGGCGCTGGGGCGACAACGTGGGGTAGCGGTGGAACGGAGCCAAGGATGGTGCAGGCGGGGAGGGAGTCACACAAAAACACCACAATGAGCATTTTCCAGGTAGCCGAGGTTGTCTGCGCCGCTGAGCTGAGTACTCATACCAGCCCTGCAAGCGGCCAGCAGTGCATGGCAGCAGCTGCGCACCGCAGGAGCAGCGCTGTTGGGCACGGGCAGCGATGAGAGGAATTAGCAGCGTTTGGCTCTCACACGCACAGGTGTATCTGTGGTGCCACATCACGACTTGGTATCATCGCCGCCCTCCTCAACAGCAGCAATGTGGGGGGCACCTGTTGGCGCTTGACCACCAAGTGTGTCTGCGGGGCGAATGGGGAGGAGGGAGGGGGGAATGGGGGTTGGTTGCGCACACAAAGGTCTGGCCGAGTGTGGCCCTGTAATACGGCAAGCTTAATTAGGCAGAGAGTGCCATATGCATGGTGGTCTAGTTAAGGGCACACAGCAGCGTCACGGGACGAGCAATAGGCACAGCATATGGAAACACCCACAGCCTGCTATACGTTGTTAAGACACATGACGCCACGGCAGTATTGAACAAAAACTATTGCAGGAACAAGCGCAGGTAACAGCCCTGCCGATATATTATTAAACCTCCTCGTCATCACCCATGTCAGGCCCTCACGGAAAATGCCGCGGATGCGCTGCAATGCAGGGCAAAATGGCACGACACCACAGAGGCTGTGTGTAGCATTGCTGGTGCTGCTACTGGTGCTGGTGTAACGCTGCAAGGTGGTGGCAGACTGACTGAGCAGCACTGCTGAACATGTGGCAGGTTTTCCCTTTTGCACATTTGGAGCAGGTTGAAGGAGGACGCGCAGTGCTGACACACGACGCTCCGGTGGTAGTGGGACTCGGAATCCTGGTTTGTGAATACGGCGCCTGCACGTGACATCAGCACCAGCGCGTGGGGCGCTCCAGCTGTGGCGCCGGTGGTGCTGCAGCACCTTCAGAACGGAAACAGGATGACACCGCAACAGGTTGGTAAGGCGTGTTCGCAAATCCGTTCTCACCTGCATCCCCTGGGAAGCGGCTGCCGCTGGAGCGGCCGGCAACTGGCGCTGCTGCCCTCTCCTGCTCCTGATGCACGCTGGGGCTGGGGCGCGTCATGCTGCCTTCGTGTGTGTAGCAATACACGTATTGCTGTCTCCAATCGCAGTGCCTTGTTGAAGTTGCAGTGCCAACGTCGCCAACGCGGCTCAACCGCAAAACGTTAGGACAGGTTCTTCTGGAAGGGAACCCGGGAGAACTCGGCGGTTGTCGTTGAAGTTTGGGAGCCCCTCGCGACAGCCTTGCGCAGCGCGCGTGGAGCTCTGCAGCTGCATGCAGAGCTCCTGCAGCTGCCTGCGTGCTTACTGGGAACGAGGAGCATGCACACACTCACACACTCTCGCACACGCAGGCAGGCAACGCGGCGCTGCACGTCTCTCCAGCAGGTAAGTGCAGGTGCTTTGCCCTGGTGCTCCGCATTTGCGCTACCTGCAGCTGTGGCGCGCGCGCTTCGCATGACACCATCTCAGCTCCCTGCTTGGCAGGACCTGCTGTGCGGGGGGGGTCAGGGTCACCTATCTGCACGCGCGACACTGCCGCACAGCAGCCGCGTGTGTGCAGGTGCTGACGCTCCCTTGACCTACATATCCCCCCCGGGACGGGTTCAGACGTTAGTGGGAGTCACTCGGAGCCGTGACTGTTTCTTGTCTCCTTGCCCTGCCGATGCACCTCTTTCACCTGGCTTGTGGGTCCCTTTGCGGCTTGCTAAACGCGTGCGGTGGGCAGACAAACCCTCCCCCGGGGGTACTGCAGCTAACTCGCTGCTGGCCTGTGCTGCCGCTGTGCTCCCAAGCAGGCTGGCAGAATGGGCCAACACGCTTGCAAGTACACGAGGTCCTCATGGGGTAAGTGGGAAACTTTGAAGGCCGTAGCACAGCTTCAGGGTTTGTAGGTGGGCTTGCTGCAGCAGATGCAAAACGCACATTACAGTATCTATTGCTTGCTTTTGTCTCTAGGGCCGTGTGTACCATGTCACTGCCATGGACACCACATGCCATCTCAACCACCCTCGTCATGAGTGCAGTGTGCACTGCACTGCACTGAACTTCCACAGCGATCGGGTGACCAGCTTACTCAACCCACCTGTGCCACAGTGGGCTCATCACCCGCGACCTTCCGCAATGCGTGCTCCTGAATCGGTCCTGATGCATGATACTGGTGGCGTGGGCGCCTGCCCTACACGACTCATCTTAAACATGCCCCCCCCCCCCCGCTCCCCTACTTGTGTGCTTGTTCAGGCACACCGTACGCCATCGACGCGTGCAACTGTTCCCGGGTATTCATTGATGGCAGTCCCACCTACGTGCCCAGCCCTGAGTTCATCGGCGCCAACTGCGAAAGCGCCGACGTTGTGAGTGCTACACGTGCACCTTGCGTAGCCATGATGAACATAATGAAGTACCACAAGCGTGTTTTAATACCTTCGATCACGAAGGTCCGCGTGTGGCTATCGCTGCCCAATGCTCCCATGACAGTGGGTGCAGGCATGTTCAACTGGTGCCGCTGCCGCAAAACATGTTTGCCGGTCATGTAGTCCAACCACTCTCCACATTGTACTTGAAGTATACTGTAGAGGTACTTGGTGACATGGTAACAGGCTATGCAAGCGTTGTGCCCTTCACGTTTCCTCCGGACTCTACTTGTCACATAAGCCTGCCCTCAACCCTCACCAACTCCGATGCGCATCACAACTCAAAGCAGCGGCCGACTCACCTCACATGCCTCACGGCATGTGTCTGCCACGCACACACGTCTGCTGCCACCACACCACCTGCCAGGTGCTCCCCCACATCAGCTACGTGAGCCAGCAGCTGTGCGAGTTCGAGCCGGACAAGACCAACTGCGCCGCGGGCTGGTCTGGCCACATTACCGAGGGCTACAACACGTGGGGCTGCGAGGTCGGGCTGGAGGAGCTGCTCAAGGCCATATGCCCAGACGCCCCCGACCCCTACTGGGCCGACTGCCCAGAGGACCTCAAGAAAGTTTGATGCGGGGGCGGACTGAGTGTCAGAGAGTGTGAGGTAGGCAGTCCAGGCGGCGGCGGGCCGGCCTGCCCACACAGATGCTCTGGACGCCTCTCGTAGAGTGTGGCATGTGGCATGCTCGAGTAATTACCTGGGGTGTTGTGCAGAGACGGGGGGGTGTTTTACAAATGGGTGTCTCATGCCAGAGGGGGGCGCTTGCGGCAGGCAATGGCAGCTGCAGCATGCGCGGCACACGGTATGTGCGTGTATTGTGTGCGACCACCTCAAGTTGAAGTTGCGGCACAGTTTTTGTGCCAGTGTGGGCTGATTGGAGATGTGACAGCGGTTTATGCTTGTGTCGCCCTCACAAGCTGCAAGGCGCCCCACGCTAAACAAGTGGTTTGTTTACACACCGCACCGGCAAAGCGAGTGTGTAGAACAGCAGGTATGGCGGTGGTCACTGCCATATATTTTTTTTACCAGGGGCGTGGTGGTTCTTGTGCCTTTCAGCAGCGAATGGGTACCAGCCTGAGAGCGATCTCGTTTCTTGAAATTTCCTGCTGCAAGGTGGCAGGCCGGTTTTGATTCTAATGGCACGCTTACCTTGGTACAATGTCATGCATGCATCAATGCCGGTGCATTTTGCTGTGCTCTGCCTCTGCCTGTGGGTGCTATGTCCCATGGGTTGCGGCACTGCACCACGTGCATTCAGGCTGCACTTGTGACGTGGCGCAATGGCACCTCGCAGTGAGCATCATCGCTGTTGGCATGCAATGTTGTACCAGCCGCTGCATGTGCTGCTCCGGTGCACAGTGGTGCATCAGCAAACTGCTCCTACAGTGGCAGGCACCGCTACCAATACGATTGCAGCGCGTGTGAAGCTGTTCCTAGAGCGCACTTCTTACCCATTCCCTGTGGACCAAAAAGGCATGCACAACAGGGTTGACCTCCATGGTGCGCGCGATTATCAAGCTGCAAATGTCACACCTACCGGTGTGATGTGGCTGGAAACCGTTTTTGCGCTGGTACACACGGCACTATTGCATAGCTACGCTACACCACGGCGATGCCAGCAACTGCGTAGTGGAACGCACATTGCCACAGCGGTTCAAAAAATTACAAGACGTCATTGCAGGGTGTGGTAGTAGCTACAAGTAGGTGGTGTCATTTGCACAGGCATGTGCAGACGTGATGTGCGACAACTCATGGAGGTGGGGCACTCTATGCATGCGCTCAGTCAGGCATTTCAGTGACTCAGGCTGCTACTTGCGCCCAAGCATGGCAGCACTGCCATAACCCAGCTTGACACATGTTGATACACCTCAAGCTGACTGCAGTTGGCAAGAAAGCGAAAGCGAAAACAGGTGCAACGCATTCTCACTGAAACACAGGCAGATTCCCATGTGTTGTGTCATTCACCAACACACCCCCACGCCCGCTTTCCCCCGGACAAAAAACTGGATACCACATCCATTGCGCCACCCTCCCCCGCATTGGCTCATCTGCCACACTTACCCACAGAAAAAAAACTCACCACGCAAAAGTGCGCTCTACGCAGGTCAGGTGCTGTGCATCCCTGCAGCACATGCTTGGTGTGTGGCCTGCTCGCTGGTGAGCACTCACTGCTGGTTGCGACAACAGCATCTAGTTCAAGTGCAACAGGACTTGAAGTTCCGACGGTGGGCGCTGCTGGCGCCTGTCACAACATGCAGCATTTCGAAATCCGGCTCGGCTGGCTACACCCGCCGCAGCCGTGCACAGGCACCGCCCACCCATGCCTCTTCGCCAGTTTCAAACCAGCATGCAGCACTGTCCCGCATTTCCCCCCATACTTGCACGGTTTTCTACGTATGCGCGGGGCGGACGCAGGGCTACTGCGGCCGCCGCGCGCACGCCATGCGCACACGCACAGAACAGGTACGTGGTAGGTAGAAACTTCATTTTGAAGTTAGGCGTCTACACATTCACCTACAGGTCGGGCCCGGATCCCTCGTCGAAAATGTTGCCGCTGTCCAGGGTGACCGCTGCTGCGACGGTGGCGATGGTTGCGGCGGTGGCGGCGGAGCTGGCGAGGGGGTGCTGGGAGAAAGCCGTGGTGACTGCAGCCTTGATGTTGTGCAGCGCCGCACGCGCCTGTAGGCGGGGTGTGTGCATGTACGGCGGCAGGAGGGTGGGGAAGGGGTGCCAGTCAGAAAGAAGACTGGGATGACTGGCCATGTTGTGGCTGTGCCACAAGTAGAGGTGATGTGAGGGCAGGGCGCCATAATGTTTGTCCTAGGCCGTGTAGTGCCACATGGCACGTGCCGTGGGAAGCATGCACATACTGCGTGTCCATGTGGGCACAGTGCAGGTGCCATAGGTAACATACTTGCTGGGCACAGCCACTGGGGTTAAACAGGGCATAGTGCAGCAGTGGCTGGTCCGCTGGAATTCCCAACTTAAGACCTTTGACCACCAGTGCCAGCTTCACCAGTAACATTCGAAGCAGCACATGCCAGCAACGAAACATGCTCTGGCACAGGCAGCGCAGGCCACCTTGTACTGGAGACACTCCTGACACTGCTGCTGCTCACCTCATGCAGTATGCCGTCCACCACAGAGTTTGCCCCATCCACGAAGTTCCGCCCGCACTCCCCCAGAGTCACCTGCAAGAAACACGTGTTCACAATAACGCCGTTGCCGCCGCCGCCGCACTCAGCCGGCACCATGGGGTCATACAGCGGGCGCAGGGCCCACTGCTCGCGCCTGCGCTGCTGCTCCTGCAGCGCTGCCTCTTGCTCTGCTAGCTTGGCCGCTGCCGCCTCGCGCTCTGTGACCGCCTGCTGCCACGAGGCCTTGTACCCGTCCGCCTGCTGCTTGAAGTGCACGGCTGCGGCAACGGAGGCCAGGACGGCCACCACCACCAGCAGCAGCAGAGCGACAGCGGCGGGGCGCATGCGCCTCCTGCTGGGGGGCGGCACAGGCTCGAGCTCATCGTCGTCTTGCTCGTCCGACTCGCTGATGATGGCGGGGTGGGCTGTGGTGCCGCCACGTGCATAGTCCCCGGCAGTGTAGGTGCTGCTGGTGCAGTCTTCGCTGGCCTGCATTAGCTTGCCGATCTGCACGAACGACTCCGCCATGAAGTAGTCAGGGCTCACGGAGCGCTGGTCGCCGCCGAGGCTGCCGTCAGCCGGCGCCCTCTGCTGCTGGTGGTGCACCATGCTTGCTCGCCGTGGCGGTGCCCACGCGGATGAGGCGGCGTTCGCCGAGCTCTAGGTGGTGCCGTAGACACAGGGACGGCTCTTGCAGTCACGCGCAGCAGCGGCACCAGCAAGCAGTCTCCACGCCGCTGGTAGGATGCCCTCGGAACGCCCCGATGGACAGAAGATGCTGCTGCTGCTGGTTGGCGACTGCGTGCTTCGAATTTCTCTAAATTCAACACTTCAAGTGTGCAGGTAACTTCAACTTGTGGGCATCAATCGTCACAGAGGACAGACAGGGGGCAGGTCGGAGGCTGCGATGCGGCTGCCCCAGCAGCCCTCTGCCGTTCTCCACGTGTGCCTAACAGCTTGTGCTGGCTCACCTTAGCTTGGAAGCTTCACCACCAGCAGTGGCAGCAAGCGCATCAGCTTGGGGGACAAGTCCTGACATTCCTCCAAGTCTGCGCAGGGCAGCCATGTGGCGCGCGTTCCTGACACTGTGCCTGACCCTGGTGGCGCTGCAGGCCGCCGAGTGCGCGACAGCCACCACCCCAGCGGCAGCAGCTGTCAGGCACCAGCACCGCGCTCAGCGCCAGCCTCGTCCAGCACCTCGCCCAGTCACGACGCCCACCAAAAGGTAAACATCAGCCCCAAGGAACACAAGGCCTGTCAGCACACACACATCGAGCCGTGTCTGTGCCTCCAGTTGCTACTGCTGCCGGTAGCACACGAGCAGCCGCACATGTCCCGTCGCTCGCCCACACCCCACCCCCACCTCGCCCTAACAGTGCCGTCACCACCACTTTCCAACACATGCCCCCCCCCCCCGCGCCCCCTCCCCCGCCCCACCCAGCGACAAGCCGTGCCGCTTCTTCCTATGGAACTGGGGCAGCGCGCTGCGGTGGTGCACGTGCACGCGCCTGCTGGAGCAGACCAAGGGCGACTGCCTCTACGAGGGCCGCGGCGGCCAGCGCTTCCTGCGCGTCGCCGCCTCCAACCCGCTGCGCCGCTATTACCCCTGCGAGCGCCACGCCACCGACCGCTGCCTTCTCTGCGGCCACTCGCTGCGGGCTCACATCCAGGCACGAGCTGCTGAGCACGGTTCGCGCCCCATCGACGCCATTCTGCGCCCCGCCGCCGCCGTGCGCACCCGGGGGGGGGCGGGGGCGGCGGGGGGGGGGGCAGCGCGTGTAAGCACTGTACAGGACACGGAAGAGTTTTTGGAAAGGTGCAGGAGCAGCACGCTGGGGGGGGGGTGGAGGGCGCTGGTGATGGGCATGGGGCGGGCGCTGCTGGAGGGGGCTGACTGGCACTACGGGCGGGAACAGGCGCCGCCGCGCATGTGCACGTGACCGGCAGGCGGTGCTGCGGCTTGGAGTGCGGCGGTGGCCAGCGGCAGCAGCGGCGGCGCGTGTGCAAGTGAGTGGCCTGCTGTGTGAGAGTGCAGCCAGTGGCAACGCCAGCACATGCACGTCCGCAGGTCCCCAAGGCCGCTGCTAAACCCTGAGCACCAGCGGCCGTGCATGTGCACGTGACTGGCAGTCCGGGGCGTACTGCAGTGGCCGGTGGCACTGGCAGCGGCTGCACTCTGACTACCAGCCGCCGTGCAGTGTGCATGGGATTGCCATGCCCTCAGAGAGTGCAGTGGCCAGTGGCACTGGAGGCGGCTGAGGCATTGTAGCATCGTGCCTCTTTCCCACAGTGCGGCAACGGCCAGTGGCACCAGCTGCTGCTGAGCACGGCAGCAGAGTAGCACCTGCGGTGGTATGCGGAGCGCAGGGACAGCAGCAGTGTAAGCGGCACTGGGAGGGGGGCGGGGGGAGGACGGCACAGGTGGCGGTACTGCTATTGGTAGCACCCTTGGTGGCGGCGCCACTGCATTTTCATCGCATGTTGATATTCGGCAGAACATGTAGGGTGCCAAGGTGGGCACCGATACCATGCTGTTCGCTCGCGCACATTTACACCTCATTTATTGTCAATGGACACGCATGCATCATACACTTGCATGACATTTTGTGGGTTGCATGTGCGCACTTGGCACAGCGAAGCTGGTCCTTTGGCACCAAAACATACCCAAATGCAGAAACTGTTCGTGTGCCTATGAACTCTTGGCTGTGATGAAACTGCCTACTTCGAAGAATACACATGCCGCTGCACATGGAGGGCCTGACATGCACTTTTGGGCGACTGCTGGGTGTTCAAACAGCATAGCGCCACCTGCGTGCCTGCCCAACCCAACAGCGCTGCACTCTTCAAAACTGTGCCCTTTCATAGAGGTACGAATAGTCCAAGTGTGCATCGCTGCGTCAGGTTGCTGCTGCCTGCGCACGGTGCCCCTTACAGGCAGTCGCGGTGGTAGCAATTGTGAAAAGCAAAAAGTAGTTGTACGCCATGGTGCAGTGGCAGCGTAGCACACACAAAAAATAAACTCCCGTGCACACATTTTTCTCATGGTCAACCACCAGGCATGTCTTGCCACGGCACTGCACATGGTGCCATTGCAGTGCATACAAAGGGTCATGGCGCCGTGTGCAGAGGTGGGAGCTGGATGTTCAGGTCAGCAC
The DNA here is from genome assembly GCA_032358315.1 of Ophiocytium majus. Taxonomy (NCBI): domain Eukaryota; class Xanthophyceae; order Mischococcales; family Ophiocytiaceae; genus Ophiocytium; species Ophiocytium majus. The sequence continues at coordinate 20,727 of JAULBY010053549.1, forward strand.
ACCAGAAAGTTGCGCTCGCACCAGCTCTTCTGCCGTTGTTTGTTATCTGCACTATATACTTCAGAAGTACTTCAGAAGTACTTTGAAGTACACATGAACCTATAGTGCATGTGCGTACACGTATGCCACATCCTCTGGGTTGTTGAAGGTTGGACGTGCAACCAAATTACACTACACAGCCGCCATGTGCATTCATCAGGCAATGGCCACAGGCAGACGGCAGCAGCAGCATCAGCAGCGTCAACTCCAGCGGCTTGCATGTGTGAACGATGCGGCATTGCTATTGACATATTGCGGTATGCGCACGCGCACTTTTGCTATGTACACCGCCTAGCGGCAGCACGCACACTTACATAGTGGTCACCACACAGCTGGTGCAGCCAAAACTGTGCGGCTGCTAGCCATGCCCCTTGGCACACTCGAAGCCCGCCGCTTGTAGCCCAGCAGTGGCGTAGCCACCCCTGTCTCTCACCAACCCCACCGGCTGGACCTTAAGTTCATACACAGCAGAGGCTTGCACAAGCCACTGCCGGCCATCCAAAAAAGCAGGTGCCACCTGCCAACACCCCAACAATGTGGGCAAAGCGTCCGTCTACCAGACTGCTGCTGCTGTTGCAAGCTGCCGAGCACTGCATGCTGCACCTGCTGCTGTATACTTCGAAGTACGTGCGCCGGCTGCAGCGGCGGGCATGTGCCCCCCTTCCCAGCAGCCTTGTGAGACAAACGTTATAGTGCACCCGAGTGAGGAAAACCACGTGCGCAAGTGCTACTACTACCTGCCGTACCCGCCCAGCAGCGGCACGCGCAGCTGCTCCGCATTCCCCGGCACCATCTCAATAGTGCCGTCCTGTCCCAGCACCGAAAAGTCCCCGCTGCTGGTCCCCGTAACTGCCATAACCGCCGAAACCGCTGCCCGTGACGGACGCCTACTGCCACCGCCGCCACCGCCGCTGCCGCCCTGCTGCAAATTGCTGTACCAGCTGCCTCCGCTGCCGCTAGTCGTGCGCTGCGGCTGCAGGCCCCTCACAGCAGCAAACCCGCGCGCCGCCGCGCTCGCACTGGCAGTAACGGGCGTAACTGTAACGGCGCCGTCCACGTGCTCCCGCTCCCACGCCACGTCCCCCCTGTACTGCTGCAGCGCCAGCGCCACCGAGTAGTCATTCGCCTCCAGGTAGAAGGCAGCCTCCTTGCTGCCAAGTCCTGTTTCGTAGCGGAAGCGCTGGAGGTCGACGTCGCGGCTGCGCGGCTGCAGCACGCCCGCGACGGCGCGCGCGTCGCAGAACTTGTTGGGCACGCGCAGCACCTTGCACAGGCGGAAGTGGTCGCCAAAGAAGTCGTTGCACTGGTGCAGCTCCTTCTTGGACACCTGAAGGGGGTACAAATTGGGATGAAAAAGTATACCATGGTATATAAACTCTCTGAGGTTAAATGAATGAGGGATGCATGAGACGTGGAAAGGGTGAGGTGCTGCTGGTGCATCCATGGACGCGTTGTGGGCTGGGGCTTGGCGGCAATGGTCATGCATAATTAGGTCTGGCAGCACCAGCTGTGACACACGAGGCTAAGCAAAACACGTGGACTATTGAAGGCGCCGGGCTGGGCAGATTCATAACCGAGCTTGTCGGGTGTGCACCATATGAACATTCACTGAAGGCACTGAGATTAGGCGAATTGGTGCCTTGCCTAATACATGGCGGTTTGTGGTCGGATTGCTAGAGATGTGGCCGGTTGCACACCTGCTGCCAGGGTTGACTGCGCCTACTATGGCAGCAGTGCACTTGGCTGCTCAGCACTGGCCATACACCTGTGAGCTTGACAGGTACTTCAAGTAACTGGCAGCTTCCACCTCAGCGACTGCAGAAACCATAATCAGTGCCACTGCTTCAGAACGTGTGGCACCTCTGCGCGCAACAGAGCTTCTGTACTGCCCGCACTGCTGGCACCACTGCCAAACCAAGCAAACCTGGGTGTATGCTTTTGTCAGCTGCAGCACCTACCATGCAATGCACAACACACCAACTCAAAACATACCAGTTCTCTGGTAAATATATATGTGGTGCTGAACAAGTTATTTATAAGAACGCCGTTTACACAAAGCCTGGCGACACACATGCACATGCAGTAAAGTGGTTAGGTGGCGCTAAATGAGCAGGCATGACCGACATCAGCCTGGTACTGGGGTTGACTGCTCTGATCTCAGCTGCATCAACCTTGTTCGTTAGCACAGATACTGACCCAGTTGATCACAGAGGCTGCCTGGCCGCACAAGGCGTCACACACTCCAACATTTTGTGGCTGGAACGAGGTTGCTGTTTTGCGAGGTGCCTCCTCGGAAACTGATAACATGTAATTGGTGCACGCACATTAGTTCCTTTGAAGAAGGTACTGGGAATGCCGCTCGGTCCATGCCATTGTAATAAGAAGAATTGCCTAAGAGCGGTGTGCAAGGCATGGGTTATGCTGTAGCTGGGTACTACTGTGGTCGCCACTGCTGACTGCGTACTGCCCCATTTTCAACACGCTGACCCACCTTGTACCGGAGGCATATTCCCACCAGGGTGTCGTCAGGCATGATGACATGCTCCAAAAACGGCGGCAGCGCCGTCACAGGAGGCTCATTCTCCGTGTCGCCTCCCTGCACCTGTGCGCCGTGACTGCCCGACTCAGCTATTGTCCATTCTCCGTCAGGCAGCCTGGCCCACCTAAAGCCCGCTGGCAGGGGCGGCAGCCGCTTCTGCATGGCCTCCGGAGAGAAGTCTGGAGGCGGGGGGGGAGAGTGATGCGATAACGTGCAGTGCAGTTGCAGCGTCAGCAGCAGCTGGTGGTTGTGGCTGCCCTGCTGCAACGTGCTGGCGCCCGGTTTTACCTGCAGCGCCTGCAGTTGTGATGGCAGTGGCACACAGTGGGGCGGCGGCTGCAAGCGCATGAACAAGTGCGCCGGATAGCTATGCAGCAGCAGCAGCAGCCGCGGTCGCAGTTGCGTCACGCCGCAGCCAGCAGCACAGCAGTGGAGGTGGCGAGAGGCACCTGACACGAGGCGTTGTCGGCGGGAACATGTCGTGCGCACACACATGCTGGGCAAGCTGGAGGTGCCAAAACATGCCGGGTAGAGCGGAAAGACTGCAGCAGCATGGCGCGTGAGCGTGCTGCTGCCCTACAACGCCATGGTGTGGATGCGGGCATCGGCAGGTCAGCGCAGAGAACAAGGGGTGTGTTCGAGTGCTGCCCGTGAGTGCTGGCGGTGAGACTGAGGCAGGACGTACCAACATAGCTGGGCTGGCCGTGCAAGCTCTGCACTTTCCACGGGAACAGTCCTCCCTCTGCCATCGCCGTACACGCAGCGGCACCAGCAGCAGCACCAGCCAGCCACTCGCGCCCTGCCACGCAGAGTATGTGTGTGTGCGCTTCACAACTCTTGAGAGCTCTATTGAGCGGGAAAGAACGGGTTCACGAGTCGAGTCACCGAGTACGTCATCGAGTTGACGCACTCCTGCATGCAACCTTGGGCCCAAGATGCAACTTGCGGGGGTGCCATGCGCTGACTCAATTAGTAGCTGGCAGGTGTACACAAGCAACAGGCATGGATGTAACCTGATTCTTTCTTGGACAGGTAGACGAGAACATGGGCAAAAACACGGCCACAGCATGGCAATGCTTGCAGAAGAAATGCAGCAGAGGCGCTGAGCCGGCGGGTGTACGGCAGTCGGGACAAAGGATACTTCAGATTGCCGAAATTTTTTCGCTGCTGCCCACTCACACGGTGAGGCCTGACAGCACACAACTGGCAGCCATCTTTGAACAGATGGCCGCAACTGGTCATTAACAGCACTGTTACTCTTTGCGGCAAGGCCGCCCTAAACGAGCGCCTGCTACAAACACACAAAAAGGCACCCCAAGTCTTGGGGCCAATGCCCATGAATCTGTACAAGGTTTGTACCTGCCTCTAATGGCTGGCAGGCGCTACACACGAGTGCCCCCAGCTGCCCAAAGCCGGCACAGGCACGCGGGGACTGCAAAACGGCGGGTGCGCCCATTGGGTGGCTGGCCGCAACCCACTTTGTACAAGACAAACAGGATCAGGATCTGCAGCGCTCACAACGCTGAGCATGGCACCCCACACGAACGCGCACCAACCACAGCCACAGTCTGGCCTCATGCAGCACGCGCTGCCGATGCCTGTACCGCCAAAGGCCTTCCCATGTGTGCATGGCTGCCGGCAATGCTCCAGCCTCCGGCAGTCACGCTGAACCACCCCCCAACAGCGCAGACATCTCCCCTTTCGCGCCACCCACCCGTCCCCACTCTAAGGCGCAGCGCCAGGAACCCAGAACATTCTCAGAACCGCTGCGGCGTCTCCACCTTTGCCAGCCGCGCCTCCATCGCCGAGAGCCTCGCCTCAAGCGCCGCCACCACCGCCTCGTCTCGCCTGCGCTGCCGCCACGCCGCGCACCCTTCCAGCGCCCTCACTGTCTGCAGCCTGTGGTGAAGTTTCACCGCCTGGCCCGCGGTGATGGGACGTGCAGGGTGAAGCTGCCCCAGGGCCTCTAGACCCCGGTCTAGAGAGGTCTGGGCGTGGTCGAGGGGGGTGAGGCCGTCGCTGTCCGCTAGATCTACGAGGTCGGACGCGCAGTGCTGCAGCAGGAAGTGGAGAAGCTCGAGCAGGCTGTGGACAAGAAGCAGGGAGAGGGACGGTGGGCGGTAAAAGTGTGGGTCACGTGGTTGCACACACATGGGGCAGAGTCGCATCTGCATGTGGAGGGTTGCAAGTGTCTGAAAGCGTGCACAACTGACTTAAAGTCAGTGGGACGCCTTGTGGTCATGACAGTGCGCCATTGCGGGGACGCCCAAGCAGTAGCAGTCGTTGACATGCTGGCACAGCTTCCCTTGGCAGGAGGCAGAAGTGTCAGTGAAGCAATCGATAATGGCCACTGCCTCAAAAACACGCAAACCAGCCAGCAACTGAGTGTGTACTGCAGGGCACGCATGCACAGTTGCTACTTTTGTGAGATGCTCACCTAGTGCGATGTATAGCACCTATTTTGTACTAACAGCAGGCAAGCAGCAGTGTCAAGCCTCACAACTTAACGTAGGTGCCTTGAGTCGAAAAGGGCACACGGAGGGCACAACTGCCCAGCAGCCATGCTTTCTCTGCGAGATTTTGAAATACCAGGCACCCATTGGAATCATAAAACATTTCTTGCCTGCACTGTTCCCACAGAGGTGGAGTGACAATACAGGCCGTGCCATGGTTTGAGCGACGTCATGTGCCATCAACCTAGCCACACAAACTCCTACTTTAACCCAGGGCAGCCTTCGTATGCTACAGTACCTACACACTTGCCTGTTGGCAGCAGCGACGTGAAGCACGGTCCTGCCTCCGGGCCCCCTCGCCGTCACATCCGCTCCCGCCTGCACCAGCACCTTCACTGCATCCAGCTGATCTCTGCTGGCAGCGTGCAGCAGACAGGTCTCCCCGTCAAACCTGCTTTCCAGCTTCAGGTACTCAGTGCCTCTCAGCAAAACTGCCAGTCGCCGCACATCTCCCTTGGAGGCAGCGTCGAAGAGAGGGGGAGAGTGCAGGTATTGTGAAGGCACCGGGGCCCGCATTTGCCAAGCGGCGTCGCAGGCCATCGTCACTGCTGATAGGCGGACGCGGTGCTACCCCCGCCAACTCTATCTCAGCGCTTTCGTGTGTAGTGGCGGCCTGCGTTTACGTAGTGGCGGCCTGCAGCTGCACAAAGCCGTTTCTTCAACCTTGAAGTGCAAGTTCAAGTTCCTAGACCGAAGCAGGAAATCAACTGCCCGCAATCATCATCTCTTGAGAGATCTCCCCTGACCACGGACGGAGCGGCGGCTACAGCCTCGGAGACAAGAGCATGACCAGCTGGTGCCAACCATCCCGCTTGCTTCTGAAGCTTGCACTGGCGGCGCTGCTGTGGGCACCCTGCAGCTGCTTGCTTCCCGAACCTACATGGGGCAGGCAGATTGCAGGTGCAGCAGCAGCGCCAACCCGCCACTCTGCTGTAGCCGGCTGGTACACCACTGCTGGCGGCGGAAGGCCCCGTTCAGGTACTTACACAGCCCTTGCTGCTTGTGCTGCTGGTATTGGTGGTGCTTGTTCGCCGGTTTCTCTCACATGTTCGTTTTTAGGCGGAAGCGCGCTGTCGCCGGCCGGCGGGTGACCCCTAACGCCGTTTCCATTGGTTTTGCGACGCCATTGGTGCTCCTCGGTAGCGGTAACCGATCATTGCAGCTGGCATGCGCTTTGGCTTGCTCCGTGATGGCGCTGTCATCACCAGGAATCGCTGTCTCCGCTCCTGCTGTGCAGCAGCGGTGATGCCTCTGAAGGCCGGTCACGACGGCTACACCGTGCCGCCGGTGGACGACAGGCTACGTGAGCAGCTAGAGCGCCTTAGCCTGGACATAAATTTGCTGCAGACAATAGGCGGGCAGCGGGGCGCCAGTACCAACAGCCGTGCCCGAGCAAAGGCAAGAGGTTTTGTGTTAGCTTGCCGGCATTTTCTTCGCCGTGTGAGTGCAACAGTGGCCGCTTTGAACAGTGTCGCCAACGCTGTATGGCTTGCTGCTGCTTTCCCATGTCTCGATGTGGTGACATGTTCTTGTCGAAGTCCCCAAGCACATAGGGTCTGGACTCACAAGTGGGTGGTCTCTAGAAAATGGTGCCTGACGCAAGAACATGGTCACTGTCAACACCTGTGCACAACGCCGTTTATTACTATTGAAGTCATGTACTGTAGCAGAGCAAGTTCATGGCACTCTGACAGCTGTGCCTACTGAAACGTAGTGGCGAGTGGCGACATACTTCAGCATGTGTCTGGTGGCGGCATGCTACACCACTGAAAAACATGCGAAAAAACATATGGGCCTAATGGTACAGTACTGTCGTCATGTGTGGGTCACTGTGTCACAGTTGGTGTGTGCTCCCACTGCTGCAGAGCATTGGTGCAGCACGTGGGGGGAGGGCGACAGGCAGCCAACTTGCCCACGTGTATACAGGAATTGAGGATGCAGTGCGCGTACTACTTTGTGGTGACTCATGGGTCACTTGCTGCAAACAGTACCTACTTTTATATACTTCGTCGAAGTATACATTGGTATTGCAGGCGAGGACTGCGTGCTGGCTGGCTGAAGGAGTGTGGGTTGCGCCGCACTTGACTTGCTTACAGCCAAAGTAGGCCGCCACTTTGTTATGCAGACGCGTAATCACCATGTGCGCACCCTCCCTGCTGGTGGTGGTGCTGGTGGTGGTGCTGCTGCTGCTGCTGCGAGGTCGTACTGATGGAAGCCATGCCTGGCTGCTATTGTCCAAGGACATGATGCCGTTGCTGCTACTGCATCCCTGTAGACTGCACAAATATGACTGTAAACACTGAGTGATGGTCATAGGTTTGCGCGTCCACTTCTGATGAGCAGCACTGCTGCTGCTGCTGCTGAGCACCACTGCTTCTGCTGCTGCTGCTGAGCACCGCCGCTTCTGCTGCTGCTGAGCACCACTGCTTCTGCTGCTGCTGAGCACCACTGCTTCTGCTGCTGCTGAGCACCACTGCTTCTGCTGCTGCTGAGCACCGCTGCAGGGGCGTGCAGCCGCAAAAGAGGTGTTGGACCTGACTGCGTGGCTGGAGGAGTTTGTGGCGCGCCACATGGCGCTGCGGCAACGCTTTGGCGCGCTCATGGATAGCCAGCGCCAGGGGATTGACGTGTCTACACAGCTAAAGGAGGTAACACATGTGCCTGCTCTGGTGTACCATTACGCATAATTACTTTGTATGTGGTTTGGTAATGGGGACCATGTGGATAGATATCAGCGTGCACATGCGCATATGCGGCAGGCACACACACACATACGATGCAGATACACATAATTGCGTGAGCCGTTTTGTGATAATATCATGTATATATACCGGTATCATAGTATCATGTGGTATATATATGCGCCAGCGGGGATGTACGTATGCCATGTTACATGGTATGGCGTGTACACGCATGTAGTAGGTTGTGGACAGCCAGCTCCAGGGCACTGACGTGTCTGCACAGGTAAAGTAGGTAATACACCTTTCAGTGTTGGCATGCGGTCATTGTGCTCACAGCTTCCAGCACTGCCTGACGAGGGAAGAGACAGGAGAACCAGGGGGCGAGCAACTACGAAAAGATAGAGGGGGGGAGACAGAGCAGAGCGATAGGTTTTCTCTGTGTTTTTTCGTTGCTTCCTGGAAAGAAGACAGCTTATTTTCGCAGCACGGCACATCCATGGCGCACAAGGTCACGGTAGCGTACTGGCAGCGCGCTTGTGGCTGGCGGCTAGTTATCTTTACATGTACTGCTAAAAAAGCGCACGGCATCACCGAAGTTGGTCCGGCACATGGCAGCATGCAGCTGCGGCGAGTCGGACATAGCTCGAGCTACATTGCCATGATGTTGTGACAAACTCGCCACCGCAAACCACACTTGCGCTTATTAGTGGGCGGCGGTGTGCCACCCATGTGAGCATGGGTGAGCAGACATGGCATGGTTGTTGCCCATGCAGCTCAGCATCAGTGCCTCCTACCCTCTTATGGCGTGCGTGTGTTTGTGCATTTGCACCTGTCCGTGTGTGCTTGTGTGTGTTTGTGTAGCTGACGGCGGAGGATGCAGCGCTCATGGGCGAGCTGTGCGCCATTGCACGCGCAGCGAAGTGTGACTCCTAAGTCTCAAGCCGGCGCCCCCCACTTCTTTCTGCAACCCTGTTATCAACATCAACACTTGGGACGCTTCTTTAAGTGCACCTGCAGTACATATTTCTGAAGTACGAAGGTTGTCCCACGCGCAGCGGCGGCGGTGCCTGCTGTCCGCCAGCCGCACAACTCGGCAGCTGCACTCCTGTCAGTGGTATACCACTCACAGCAGCGTGCGCGCTGCTTGCAGGCACCGCCGTGGTGTCCGTGCATGCAGCTGCACGGGTACACCTCTCACTCCCGGGCAGGATCCCCATTGCTCGCTCAAGTCTCTGTCTCTGGCACCCAACTTGCCGTCATTTGGCGCGGCCACTTGGTCAAGTACCAGTAGTACATGAGGTCGTGGGGTTTGCCGGCCGGTGTGTGGGAGTGGCGCGTGCGTGGCAGCGCAGGAGTGCATTGTGCCATGGTCTGTGAAAAGCTGAAGCGACACGTGTAAGTAGCCGTAATACAGTGTGATGAGGGGCTTGGTGCGCCTGGAGCTGCTGTCTCCCAACCGCGCTGCTGCCCACGCCGGTCAGTGGAGCGATGTGCAGGCGCGCGCACTCGAGACGTGTCTTGCTGCGCTGCTGAGCACTGTGCGGCCCTGTTGTGTGCTGTGCATATGCGTGGCGCTCTGCCATGCAACCAACGGCGTCGTGGTGTCAACATGCTGTGTGTTTCTGCCTTCGCGCTGCGTGGTGTGCCGGGTGGCCGGTGTTGGTCATTTGTCTTGTGCGGTGCGGGCATGCTGGCAATGTGTTGGGCTGCCATTGTCGAGCGTGTGTGTATGTGGTGCGCGCTGGCAACACGTAATGATAGGTCATGCCGACATGCTCTCAACCGCATGATGGGGCAGAGGTGGTTCCATGCGCCCAAGATTGCAATCACATAGTGCACACACGGGCATCCACACAGATATGACATGCCCTGCAGCTGTACTGTGTGTGTGCAGGCCCAGCCTGCTGGTGACATCGTGCAGCGCCTGCAAAACAACAACGATACCGCTGTGTACAGCACAGGCCACGTGTGCAAGGACTTCTTTGTGTGTGTGTTATAGGTGTGTGTGAATGTTGGAGTTGCCATTGTGTGATTATAAATGCAACCGGCACCGCTGCAGGGTGCGCTGGTTTGCAGCGGCGAACTGTACACCAGTGCCACACCTGCCCAGCACTCGCGCTCGTGTGTCCCCCTGCAAAATGCGTGCACACAAGCTGTGCTCAGCAGCACCGAGCTAGCCACGTGCTGCTGAGCACCTGCAAAAGTGCGGTAAACTTGTGTGCACAGTACTTGTGCGCGCCCCCCTCCCTCCCCCCGGGCTGCGACCCACGCATCGAGCCACGGACTTAATACTGCGCAGCGCCGGCTGAGCCGAGCGTGCGACCACCGTGTTGCTGCTGCTAACTTGAGTGGGGCAACAGACAGCACTGGTAATCAGTGGCTCGTGCTGCTCAGCACTAAGGTTGTGCACACGGTGGTTGGTGGTGCACAGCGCAGCAGGCACTGCACTGCCAGTACGCGTCTGCCCTACAGTGCTCAGCAGCAGGAAGCAACTGCTCAGCCGCTGCAAAGGTGCTCAGCAGCAGCATGTGGTGCTCAGCAGCTGCTGCATCACCGCGGTTCCACAGCTAACCGGACAGTGACGGGCACTGTCCGCACTCCAGCGCTCAGCACCAGCAGCAGCCATAGGACATCCATCGACACCAGTGTCAACAGGTACCTATACAATGCCCCTGCTCCGCCGCAGCAATGCTCAGCAGCAGCAGCCGCAATCCTCATCAGCACCTGTGCTCAGCAGCAGCAGCAGCGGTGCTCAGCAGCAGCAACCGCAATGCTCAGCAGCAGCAGCAGCTGTGCTCAGCAGCAGGAAACCACCGCTGCGCGGGTCATCGCACGTTGCCGAGGTTGTCCATAAGGTGGTGTATGTCGTCGAGGCGCTTCGACACGTGCGCGCGCCGGAACGCGTCCCGGTAGTCACTCGTGTCGATGGGCGCGTTGGTGGGCGGCCGCGGCTGCAGCGCCGGGTCTGCCGCAGACACCGCCTTGTGCAGAAGCTCGTAGGCCCACAGGGTGACGGCAAACTGGGGGGACGAGCGGAAGACGCGCATGCCCGCGCCCTTGAACAGCGCGGTGACGCCCTCGGTGCGGACAATGTGGGCCGCGCAGTCAGAGATGCCGAGGTAGGTGGCCTCGCCTTCACGCGCCACCACCTGTGTGGGTGGAGCAGCGAGCAAACTTTTTGGGGGATTAAGATGGCGGCGGTGTGGGGGGTGGCGGTGGCGGCGGCAGCGGGCCGACAGGCAGGCAGGAGCACATGTTTCCCAGGGTGAATTAGCGGCGGCGGCGGCGCTCTGTCTCAAGTGCTACCATTAGATAGTACCAGTGCACATATACTTCTGAGGTACGATCCTGGGTTTGTGAACTGATATACTTCAGAGTACAAGTGTACTTCAAAGCTATGTGCTGTGGTACAGAAGGCCCAGACTGTGGGCCACATGCCAGCCATCAAGGCGTCTAGTATAAACGTGACTTCATGTACTTGTATGATTCATATTGACACGTCACTTGGTACCCGGGAATACATGCATGCCACTTCAAGAGGAGCATGACATCAACTACTGTACGCAGTACTCGCACCAACTGCCATGGCTGTGCGCACCGCACCTGCAACCTGACAACGTCCGCTACTTGCAAGAGCAGCATGCTTCCACTACTTGAAGTAACTGCCATGGCCCTGATCACCCCAGACCTACTTGAAGGTTGTGCCATGGCCGCGAGCACCCCAGCTGCAGCCGTGTCTTGATACCGCTCACTACTTCAAGAGCAGCATACTTCAACTACTTGAAGTAACTGCCATGACCGTGACCACCCCACCTGCAACCGCGTCTTGATAACCTCCGCTACTTGCACCAACTGCCAAGGCCGTGCGCACCTCACCTGCAACCGCGTCTTGATAACGTCCGCAGGGGTAGTGAGTGACGCTGCGGGCACACCAGCCATGGCCCCTGCCACCAGCAGGTGGTGCGCCTGCAGGTCGGCCGCGTCGCCGCCAGCCAGCCATCGCTTGGCAGCCGCGTACGCAGGGAAGTAAATGCTGTGGCAGGTGTTGTGAGGGGCCGATGGGTGGGAGAAGGGCAACACATGGAAAGGGGAGGGGATGACGTTATGGTAGGGTTGCAAAATTCGGTATTTTGACACATTGAAAAAAAAAATCCATCTTCTGTTCCTTCCATTCATTGCGTGTAGACAGGGCTGCCGCGAGTAAAGCACACACAGTCACCAGTGTGTGCCTATAGGCAGGGGGTGCAGCAGCTGTGAGCTGTGAATGCACTCAGCCGTGACAAGCCTCCCAGTGATCACGTGAAGCCCTTGTGCCGACCTGAGAGTGCGCCAAGTTGGATGAACACTACCATGAGTCCGTGTTCAGTTCATGCTTGTTCACTCACACGCTGCAGCCTTCGGCCTAAAGGGTATGTCACACAGAGGCACGCACCCATGGCCTTGTGCACACTAAGGGGCCGCAACTTCGGACACAACTGAACATCCTAGTACTAGTAGTAGTATTTCAATCCATGAATCCTGGTGTGCACACTCACGCGCTGAAGGGTATGTCACACAACCACACATCCCATTTCAATTCATGCATTCATGAATGCCCACTCACGCGCTGAAGGGTGTTTCACACAGGTCTGTAGTCGTATACATTCCATAACAATCCATGCATTCAAAAATGCACACCACGCCCTGAAGGGTGTTTCACACAGGTCTGTAGTGCACACATTCCATTTCAATTCATGAATTCATGAATGCACACTCACGCGCTGAAGGGTATGTCGCGCAGGAAGCACGCGCTCGCGCCCTTGTACAGGCCCAGAGGCCCCAGCTCGCGCACAATGCTGAGAGTGCTCATCTGCACCACGGGCTTGCCCACCAAGCGCAGCAGCCGCGCCGTCTCCCCCTGCATCTGCAGCCGGATCTTCACAATCTCCAGAGGGTTCTAGGGAGGGCAGAGGCGTCGGGACGGGGGGCGGGGGGGGGGAGTGGCAGTGCGCAAGAGGTGTGTGTGGGGGGGTGGGTTAAAGGGAGGGAAAGTATAGCATTGGTGAGGAGAGTGGGGGCACCCGCCACCACCTCGCGCGGGGATACGGTTTGTTATGCAACGCACTGAAAGGTACAGGTACTGGTGCGCATTCAGCATAAAGGGTCCGTGTACATATAACAGTGCACACCCACATCACAACTAGTAGTGCCTCACCGCCAGGGCCCCCAGCAAGGGACCACTAGGCCTGCTGAGCAGCCTTTAGCATGCGGATAGACCCATGTGAAGGGCACATACTGTTGTTTTGAAACTGCAGTACATGGCAGTACCCTGTCATCATGGCACCAGAACTGAAGTAAAAAAATCGTGATCTTGACACCTAGCAACAGCGGACAACAGCATGCTTGACCATGCTTTTCCCAGTCGCGCACGCCTTGTGCACAGGGCTCTCTGCACCCCAAGCAAACTTCCACAAAAGTACCACAAATACCACAAAACACCCGAAGCCGCAACCCCTTGCCAGCTAACTCACCGTGATGACGACCTGCGACGCGCCCGCGCCTGCCCCTGGCAGCACCTCTAGAGCAAAATAAACTCTGTGACTTCCACAACGGTACCACAAGTAGCCCAAGGCCGCAGAGCACTAAAGCTCACTCACCGTGATGACGACCTAAAAGTACCACAACTACCACAAGTAAGCCGAGGCCGCCCCCACCCTCACGCTCACTCACCGTGATGACGACCTGTGACGCCCCCGCGCCCGCCCCCGCCAGCACCTCCAACGGAAAATAAATTCGGTCGCGGCCGAGCTTGTCCCTGTTGGTGAACGCGTCCCTCAGCAAATCATTCACCGTGAGCTTGATTGCCTTCTCTGGTGCCACACCCAGCAGCTGAGGCGGCAGCCCCCGGTAGAGCCCCCGGATGCCCTCGTTCCGGAAGGTCTGGCGGAAGCAGTCGAGGCTGTTTTTGTACAGGATGGCGGGCGCGGCGCCGGCGCCGGTGGCGGCCTTGTGGATGCTGGTGCGCTGGGCCTGCATGCGCGTCTTGACTAGGTCGATGGGGTACACCGCCTGGGGGTGGGGGGGGCATTATAAGCAGAAGGGAGCTGTGTGTGAGCTGTTCAAACTTGACGTGCGGCTTTGATGCACAAAAATTCATGTGTTGCTGCTGAGCCCCGGCCTCTGGGCTAACATACTTGTAGAGAGGTGAAAAGATTATTTTGTAAGTAAAGATGCTGCGCTGTCATTTAGTGCGGCTCAGCAGCAGCAGCGGATGCAGCAGCACCACAAGCACAGCGTGCAACGCCAGCCCTCGCCGCCTTCTCAAGTTCCAAGTTCAAGTTCGAATGCAACCTCTGAGCTTGAACTTGTAATGACAATCGCGGTTCCGGTTCCTGCAGCGTGAGAAGCAGCCGCGCCGCCTGCACGAACACAACATATGCCAAACACCATTCAACTTCAACAGCCATCACCAGTTGTTGTGAACTCCATATGCAGCGCAAACAGCTGCACCACACCCGCAGCAGCAGCAACAGCCACCAGCCAAACACACGCGTGCAAACGCTCACCGCGGCGCCGTTGCCGCCTGCTATCGCGCCCAGCAGAAAATGCAGCACAAAGTCACGCCAAGCACACTACGGCCTGGCGATTGTGCCCCAGCCACGGCAGCATCTGGGCTCAGCAACCTTTTAGGTTTCTTTCACGCGCATGCAAACGCTCACCGCTGCGCCGGTGCCGCCCGCTATCGCGCCCAGCAGAAAGTGCAGCACAAAGTCACGCAGCCGGTCCACGATGCTCTGCGGCTCCCGTGCCTCCCACTCTGGTGGCGACGACGCGCGGTGTGCCATGTCGGTGCCGGGGGGCGGCGCAAAGGTGAAGCGGCCGTGGCGGCCACGGATGGCCTTGAGAGGGGCCGTGAAGGACGCTCCCAGCACCTTGCGGCAGTCGGAGGCATCGATGAAGCCGTCCTGGGT
>JAULBY010053550.1:0-11420 GCA_032358315.1 Ophiocytium majus
GGCCGGCCTGCCCACTCGGACGCCCCGCTCGCCTCTCGTTGTGGTCCGGTGGTGGTGGCTGCTCCGGCGGTGGTGGCATGGCAGTCACCGCAGTCGATTGGCAGGTCCTGCGGTGTGCACCGCTAGCCAGCGTTCCATGCGGGTGACGCGTGGGGGTGGCTCACTTGCGGCGGGCCATGGCGCTCTGCAGTGGCAAGCTAGTACACATGTGTGTTGCCGAAGGTGACTCCGCGAGGCATAGGGCGCACGCTCCGCATGCTTACACCACCCAGGACCACCACGCGCGGCTACTGATAGCACACCTAGAGCTGCGCCTCAGCACACCCCTGCCAGGAATACCAAGCTCCAACCGCAGCAGTGCCCTGGTGCGCGACTGCACCTACCGCATGCCTGCATACACACCCATGCTTGTCCCAGCCATCGTGTCTGCAAAGCTAACAAAGCACCACATACCCTGCAATTACCCCTGTGCTAATGCAATGTCAGCCCGTCGCTGCCTGCGAGCAGCGGCGGCGGCAGCGTCGGTGCGACAACACTGTGGGAGAGACTGCGGCGCTACCCGCAGCTGCTCACAGCCGCCCTGGGGCATGGCGGAGTGGACTGGTGCCGGCCGTGGCCCAAGGCCGCCATGCTGAGCCTCGCAAACATGGTGCTTGCAGAGGTACTCAATTTTATTGTCGACTTGTGGGTTGCTGCTGGCGTTTTTGTTTTGTTGCAGCGAGGCAGGGCCCTGTACAAGGCATGCGTGCGCATGTGATGTTTTTGGTTGCTGCTGACGTTATATTTGTTGAGAAGAGGCAGGGGGCCTTGTGGCATGTGTGCGCATGTGCACGTTGTCACCATGTGCTGCGGGGGTGCAAGTGCAAGGCGCCAGTGCGCCACGCAACTCCGACATGCTGCTGGGTGTGGGCACAGCCAACGTTGGCACAGATGCCAACGCTCACGTGCAGCTGCATGCGCACCAGCCGGCGGCAGCACTCCTGCCTCACACAGTGCAAACCGCCATAAATTGAGTCTTATCTGCGCCCGCGTGCAACTGCACAAACAGCAGTCAGTTGTGCGACCGCGCAGCTGCAACAGTGACGATGCCCGCTTCACACCCCAGGCGTTGACACACCACAAACCACCATGTCAAAAACGCGCATTGCCTGCTGAGCAGGGGGCAGAGCCCGCAGAGCCCGCCGCCCCTCAAGAAAACATCGCGCACCACCTGCTCTTCGTGCACGAGGACGCCGCAAACTTCAACCTGGCACCCTCAACTTCATCATCAACTTCAAGTACAAGTGTGCGGGCATTTGTGGACCTGCTACGCGTGTACCGCCGGCTGCTGCACGGTCGCTGGTGCGAGCTGAGGGAGTGGGAGGCGCGGCTGGGCGCCGCGCTCGCGTGCGTGCAGGAGACCGCCAGCGGGGTGCAGGTGCGTGACGCGCTTCAAATTCAACTGTATTTACCTTCAACTTCAACCGCAAGTTTCAATTAAACTTCAACTTCAAGTTGCTGTGGTGCGAGCTGAGGGACTGGGAGGCGCGCCTGGGCGCCGCGCTCGCGTGCGTGCAGGAGACCGCCAACGGGGTGCAGGTGCAGGACGCACTTCAACTTCAAGTGAAATGTGTATTCCAACTTCAACTACAACTATCAGTTGAACTGCGCTGGTGCGAGCTGCGGGACTGGGAGGCGCGGCTGGGCGCCACGCTCGCGTTCGCGCCGGAGATTGCCAGTGGGAGGCAGGTGTGTGACGCACTTCAGCTTTCACTTGAAGTCCCGGTGCTGCTGCTGTCACTGGCCCGCGACACTGTGTTAGTCTGCTGCTGCTGAGTTGCGGTGTTCCGGGAGGGTTGTGAGGGTTGCCTGGAGCCATGCCACTCTCCACGCAGGGTGCTACCTGCACCGTGGTGGCATGAGTACACTTCCAGACTGGAACAATAGTCATGTAGCTGCTGCCTGCTACTGCTGGTCGGTGCTGCTGCGGCTGTATAAATATACTACAGCAGTAGTATTACATACATACTCCCCATGCGCGTCAGGACGCAGTTGTCGTCACAGGCGCCTATTGCAGGTGCTCCCTCAGCTGCTCTGCAGCAGCAACAGCAAAAACTGCCCCGGGCTGTCACTGTCACACTCACAGCGCCACCACCGGCGGAGCGGCCACCACAACCGGGACACACGTTCAGAACTCTGATCATCAACGGTGCCTCTCTGAGCGATCTGATTGGTGTCTCCGACATTCGAATGACGCTGGTGGAGACCTAGGGAGCTAAAAACCCTAGGAAGCCAGGCCGAGGGGCGTGCGGAGCGTCTGTGTGGGCGGGCTGGCCCGCCATAGGATATACTGCCGTCTGGAATCCCTACCTCATGACTCTCCGCTGCCTGTGCGTGCGCTTTTTGCTCTCCGTAGCTGCATAACGCTGAGCATCTGTGTGGACGGGCCGGCCCGCCATAGGACATACCGCCTCCGGCAGTCCCTACCTAACACGCACATCCACGGTTGTCCACTGTCCTCCTCGCACTGCCGCCACCGCCTGCAGGGCCTGCGTACGCAGCTGAATGCGAAGGAGCGTGAGCTGTCAGCAAAGCAGGATGCGGAGAAGGAGCTCGCAGAGCAGCTGAGGCAGCTCAAGGCTGCCAGCAGCCCTGGCAAGGTCAGCTCAGCACACATTGCGCGACAGCATGCACAATACTGACTACACCCCCCCCACGCACACACACTTCGAACTGGAGTGGGAGTTGCACGTGAAGGCCATGACGCACCAGGTGGGAGCAGGTTTTATGATGACACAGGTGGACCGCGCCTCGCTGAGCACATCAAGCACGTTTGGTTACGAGGGCGACTTGAAGTTGGCTGCAGCAGCCCTGGCAAGGTCAGATCACTGTGCACAGGGTGCGGCCCAAAAAGTGCACAGTACTGAATGCCGGTCTAGTGCTTATTTAGCGCCCCCCGCCCCCCCCTCTTGCAGTTTAGATTTGAGTTGAAGCTCCGCATGGGGGCTTTAACTCGCCAGCTTGAAGTAACCACATGGGCGGACCGTGCCTTGCCGAAAATATCAAACCTGGAGCAAGTACCCGCAGGAACCCTGCACCGTGGTGGGGCCCGTGTTGGCTTACCTGTGTGTTATTGCTGCGTGTCATGGGCCATGCATTCGTGGTGCTCAGCAGCTGGATGGCGCATGCGCTTTACAAAGCACCACACACCCTCTGCAACTCTTGCGTCATGCGGCGCTGTCATGGGCTGCCGTGCCTACCCGCAATACCTTAATTACAGACCTTGCTGCCATGCAACAATGCCAAATTCCAGCACTTGTGCACAGCTTCACCATACTGCTACACCTTTTTTTACTGCTGTACTTCAACTCACTACTCAAACTTCAACTTGCTGTTGCAGAGGAAGAGCGTGAGCAAGGGCACCCGTGGCGGCACGGCCAGCCCCAGAAGGAGCTTTGGCAACGGCGGGGGCAACCCTCAGCAGCAGGCGGCAGCTGCCGCAGCGGCGGCAGCAGCAGGCCCCGCATCACCCGAGAGCAAACCTCTAGACACGAAGCAGGTGCAGGCGCTGCTTGCGACTGCGTCTTCAGAAAAGGTGGGTGCCGTCAAGTGAGGGAGGGAGGAGGGGGGGGGGGGGCGGTGCGCCACGGTTTCCCCTTCGGCTTCCATGCCGCGCCCTGACTTTACCACACTGCCATGTGCTGTGGCGGGTTGAGCTGGCATGTAACGGAGCGCAGGCAACTTCAACTTCAAGTTCATGCCAGTGCGCACATGCCCTCACCTCTCTGTCGCTCATGTATACACTTCAAGCGAAAGCAACACGCCTCTTCATGTGCTCGGCGCTTACCACGCCTGCTGTACTGCACACGCCTCTGGGGGGAGGCCGGAAATCCCCTTACCCGCAGGAGCTTGTGGCTCGCTCCGCTCGGTGCAGGCGATACACTATAGCGCCTTCCCCTCCTGTCTCCCCCCCCGAGCGGGTGTCCTCCTCGCCCGCCGGCGCGCCCCTTCGGCTGCGGCTTGGGGGGGCTTGCTGTTCTTGCCACTGGTTTTGCGTGAGTAGTGTACGATGATCAAAATCAATCAACTTGAGATTGCTATTTGGGTAAGCACGTGCTATGGTGGTGCCTGTAGCTGGTGCCACTGTGTGCACTGGCGCCAAGCTAGTGCATGGTGCGTACCGTCTCAGAGTAACGCCGAAGTGATTGCCTGGGGCTGAGACTTTTGTCATGTAGTGGGTGCCTCCAAAAGCAATGTGCGCCCTGCACTGTTTTGCGTTGTCAACTTTGTTTGGTAAATGATAGGGTAGATTACTCATAAATATACTTCAGAAGTACTTGAATACTACAAATAATAGTTACTGGAGTGGCTCCCAAAGTAAAGTGCGCCGCCATTAGTTTCGAACCATCAAAATTTTAGGACGGGCGACTACTTCAAAAAAAGACGGTATAACCATACCATCGCACAAAGCACACACATAGGACGCTGCTCCACAACAGTACCCAACCCAGATGCACTTGGCACCACCTGCTCCTGTGACGCTGGGCGAGCATGCCATCAAATCAGCGGCTGCCTTGATTGTGCCCTGCTGCTGTGCGCAGAAACTGGCCGAGGCTGAGGTGCAGGCCTTGGAGCTGCAGCTGGCCGTCGCGGAGCGCCTGGTCCGCGTGCTCAGCAGCCACAAGGACAGGTGAACACCCATCACACCTTCCACTGCCCCCTCACAAATGCATGCACCAGAGTGGCGGCACACATTGCATACGGGCACAGTTATGCAGGCGCAAGGATGGTGTCCCAGTTCACGAACTGCCTGACACCCCCCCAAAAAATAAAAATAAAACAAATACAAATTTGTGCCAGTTGCTCATGCAAAATATTGGCTGTTAACCAGAATGTCGTATGTTCAAATCATACTCAGAGACCGATAGTGGCGGTGAGCGAACCTGCTTGGGGACTTTTGGCAATTTCTTGCCCGGATACCAACATAAATCGAGTCATCTTTACAAAAATAAAAAAATCCCAGCGCCTGCCATGGGCAGCCTGGCGTAGTCTGCCCGCTGCCGCCGCGTGCCAGTCACCCCTGCTGCAATGTGCCATGTACAAGCGCCGGCAGCAGCCCCATCACCACCAGCCTGTAACAATGCCCTGCCCACCCGGCAGCCACCACCACCTGCCTCACACCCACCCAGGCGGCAGGAACACCTATGAAAAACCGTTTTTGCATTTCCTCGGCAAATTGCATGAGCGCGTATGGGGCGGTAGCTGGCAGCAGCTCACTTTCCCCGGGAGCGAGTGAGCTGCTGCTGCCAGCGCGCACAGGCTGGGCCAGCGAAAGCTGCCACCCTCACACCACCCGCTCCCCTCCCCAGCCGGCAGCCACACATAAAACCCAACAAACCACCCCCTCCACCCACCTCGCAGGATGGAGCTAGAACTGGAGAGGGTGCAGCGCCGTGTGGCGTGCGCCCCTGGCGATGCCGCCCTCGCAGCAGCCCTCGTGGTTCACGGCGGCGGCGGCGGCGCCGCCACCCGCGCCGCCCTCTGCCGTGAGCGCTGGCAGCCGGATCTGGCAGCGCGTGGCGTGTGGGTGTCAGAGGAGGGGGATGATGGCGGGGGGGGGCTGGGGAATGCGCGCGACGCGGCGGTCGTGCTGGAGGTGCTGTGCGGGCGGCGCGCAGCTCGGCCTCAGGTGGGCTGTGCTCAGCAGGTCTGGTGGTGGAAAGGTGTGCTCAGCAGTAGGGAGGAGGGGGGGGGCGGGGGGGGAGCCTGTGGGATGGGTTGGGGGTGCGCAGCGGATGCGTGCTGCTGGTGCTGTCATGACATGGGCGTGCATGTAGAAGAGTGCACATAAACTGGTACTTGATGGCTGTGCATTGTTGGAGAACAGCCAAGCTGGCAGCGGTACTAGAGGTCTTTGAGAACTGTGTATGCAAAAGTGTTCATAGGTATGCGCAGGTGCTGCACATGTGCCCAACAGTGGCAGCAGGTGGCACATGCAGCAGCACATGAGGCCGCAGTGGAACACTGCCATGCTCCTACAAACGCACATCACTCTGATGCGAGTCGCTTTGTCATCCTGTGCACAAAAGAAAGCAGCACACCGCCCAGCATGTGTACTCTCAGGCATAGCCGCCCACATGGTTGGTACGAGGCTTGTCAGAAGCTCGCAACACACTACCATGAGCTTCAAGTGCCGCATGACAGGCAACTCATTGGTTTACAACATGTCATTGACGCCTGACATTTATGTGTTGTGGTGCGGCGCGAGTGCGCAGGCGCACAGGTGGCACCAGGAGGGCCTGCCTCCCATACCCTCCGCGGAGGAGAGCGCCGCCATAGTTCAAGCGTGCATCAGGCAAGCGGCACGGGGCATGCCCCTCATGTGCACATGCATGTCACATGTGTCAGTGAATGCCGCTGGCGCATACGGCCTCAGCGGCTGCATCTGCGATAGAGACAATATCTTTTTTTGTATGGGCACTTGACCAGAGCGGGCATGGTTGCCATGAGAAATACCTCCAGGATTGCCGCACGTTTATGCAGCGAAACGCACCAGTTCCCTTAAATAAGGGTTGCCTTACAGTCTCTGCATGTAGCCGCCGCCGTGTCTGCGACCGCCTCGCGGACGGCGCGTGCACATGCGCCTGCCAGCCGTGCTGCATGCAGCAGGCAGTCCTCTCCACTGGCTGGCGCCTCGGCCCTGACCGCACAGTCCTCTACCTGGCTTTGATTTGTCATAGCAGATATCCACCCCCCCCCCCCCCCCTTTCTATGAAACACAACCTAGTACTGCACTACTGCGCCTGTCTGTCACCATGCGCAAGGGTGTATGCCGCAGCCGCTGACATCACGCATCCATGCGCACGTGTCACTACCTCCGCCTATGCACCACAGACACCCGCTGCTGCTGGACCCTGACGGCGTTGCCCTGGAGTGGATACGGCGCCACGAGCAGCGCCACGCGGCCGCGAACGGGCGCACGGTCGTCACCGTCCACGCAGGTGCGAGGCTACCCGGCCACTCTGCGCGCCTCGCTATACGTTACACCGTATGGGCTTACAGCGTATTTTATCAGTTAGGTAAAACACGGCGTATTTCTAGCCTCACAAACATAATTACGGCGTACATGCCATATGAATCTCTTATCCATATTAATAACCACGTTATAAATACTTCTGAAGTACTTCGGAGCACACCGTATGTGCATACATGTACTGAAGCACGTTATGCAGCGTGTGATCAAACATCCATACGCTGGGACCCACCACTAGCCACACACACTACTGGGAGGCTTTCCGCCCCCTTATTTCTTGGCCACACACGCCACAAGGCTGTTGCAATACCTTTGAGTTGACTCGCCGCTGGGGTGCGGCAGCAGCGACGCTGGTTTTCACCATAGGTGCCCCAGCATGGCGCCCGGCACGTGCAGTGCGCGGCAATGCGCAGTGGTGCAGTGCCCACACGCAGGTCGTGTGTAGCACATGCTTACATGCCCATCAGCTGTCTGGTGCTCAGCGGTTGCCGAGGTGAATTACTTGTGTTAGACCCAGGCATTTGCTGGCAAGCTGCGCCACCTTTGGAGCCACCCACAGAGCTTCCAAAGCAGTTCACCTTGTCATTTGTGTAGCTGACAACACATACAAAAGGGGGGGTAAGCTACTTCTGGCGCCAGCGAAATAGTAACCGTACCAACACAAATCTACCCGGGTAACTAGTTCGGCACTGGGCGGTATGCTGTGCAGGCGCTGACAGTGCAGCAGGGGCTGACAGTCCGCTGCAAACGCAGGCGTAGGGTTGCACGAAAACGTATATGGGCATTTTCTCCTTGTCAGAAAACTTGCAAACGTGCACTTTGCTGGGCCACCCACTATGTAAGAGCACCAGACATTACCGACACACACCTGCGCCAACCTGTTCCTATCACTAGTGTTTCAAAACATAGCCAGATATGCTGTATATACGTGCCGTGTACGGCGTATACACCAAAGCTTGCTCATATACGTTTTCGTGCAAAACTATGCAGGCGCTGAGGACTGGCTCTCCCAGGTGGCAGACGCGCTTCTGCGAGACGGCGGCAGCGGCGGAGATGGCACCAGCGGCGGCGACAGCGGCAGCAGCAGCGGCAGCGGCAGCGGCTGCTCTGTGCTTGTGGAGGGTGTGCACGCTTCGCCCGCGCACGATCTGGTGGAGCTGGGGCAGCTGCTGCAGCGTTGGCATGCAGCAGGCGGCGTTGGCGCTGGCGCGAACGCGCCGGTGAGTTCACTTTTTGCTCTGCTGTGTGCGCCTCTGTGTTGGTGGTGTGTCGGTTGCGTGCGGCGTCGCAGGCGGCCGTGCAACGTGCTGCAGCACAAACTCAACAACAGTGCATCGTATGCATCGTTGACGGGAGGGGTTGCCACCACTTTCCATCGCTGTTGCTGCAGGATGCTGGTTCTGTGTGAATGTCGGTTGCGTGCGGCGGTGCCGGCAGCTGCGACACCTGCTGCAGCACGATTCCAACAACAGTGTGTGCTTCGATGACATGTCAACCCTTGCCATCGCTGCCGCTGCAGAATGCGAAGGTGGCGCGCGTGGTGTTGTACGCAGCGGTGGGAAGCGCGCGTCGCCTGCCGCTGCCCCTACTGGACGCGTGCACGCCCATCAGCTTTGCCGTACCTCAGGTGGGTCCGCAAGGGAATGTGTAAGAAACCCAAAAGGCTGCTAAGCCCAGATACTGCCGTGGCGCAAAATGCCAGGCCGAAGCGAAAAGCACCAGACAGCCCCCGCACCTACACGCGCCGGTCAGTGTCCTTGAGGGCTAGCGATGATTCAGAGTACAACTACCAGCAGGGCTTACTTGTGCGATACCACCGAAAGCCAGCTGTGCGTGCTGCAAGGCAGAATGTATGGTCTGCACAGCTTCCCAGTTTCCTGCTGTAGGTTTATTTATTTGCGCCTGTGGGCGTGCATGAGCCCATGCCATGCCATGCCATGCATGCCAGCACGCTCGTGGCCGTGGCACATGCCCGGGCAGTGTATGCACACGAGCGCACAAAGTGCTCTGACCGACAGGCCTGAGCCGTGGGGTTTTGTAGCCGCCCTAAACTCAGGAAAGCTGCTTTCTCCAGCTCCTATGTAATTGGCTGTCCCAGACTTTCTTGTGCCTTTCACCGCCTTATGACAAGTCTCAACTGGGCAACATACTTCAGCTTGAAGTAAATGCCAAGGTTGGCCGCCCAGGGACTGCCGTGCGAATCTCTTAGCCGCCATGGCGCGTTTATAGTGCAGTTGTGCCTGGGGTACCCAAAGCACTCTGCCCGCCCACCCATGGAGCCCCCTCACCATAGAAAGAGCTGGCTAGCACCGCACCAACATGCATCCCGTATATTCCTGGGGTTTCTATGCACTCCCGCAGAAACCCTAACCTCTTTTGTACCCGGCACACCCAAAGGACTGGCCATCCATTGTAGCTGCCATACCTGCCACTGGATAAGGCGGGTATGGCGGGAAGTGTTGTGCCTGTTGAGCGGCCACATATGCATATGTACGTGTAATATGCGTTCTGCTTCGTACTTCGAAGCATGTATGAAAGGGGCAATCACACGTCAGCTGAGCAGTTTTTGTGAGGGCCACCAGGTGCGCACGCAGCGGCTGCGTCACTGCTGTGGTGACAGCGGCGCTGCTGCAGGCGCATGCGGGCTGCACGCAGGCTGCACACAGGCTGGGCCAGGTGTCCCTTGCGCTGCCGTCATGTTTGTGTGCGAACCCCGAGCAGACGTCGCCAACATACCAAGTCCCGGTGTAGCAGGGCTTTCTACATACTCCACACAATTCTAATCACCCTTTTCTGAACTGCCACCACAAGTGACTGGCGTTTCCCCTGGTAACTGGAATGCCTTACAAGAAGCCTGCCGCTGGACCTGGGCAGATACAGAGACAAGAGTGGTGCCCGTTGAGCGTGTCCAGATGCCTTCCATGAAAGTCACCAGCTTTGCTGTGCTGTGTCAGGTGTACTGTGGCCTTGCCTTTGCCAAGCCCCTGCTGCCACTGCCACCGTTGCTGGTGGTTCTGCTGATGACCATGCGCAGAGCGACCTTCTGGAGTGCTTCTTGGGCGACACAGTCACGGAGCTGCAGCCCGAGGTGGAACGTGCCTGGAACGATCTGCAAAGAACACGCCACAACCTCATCATACAGCTCGAAGACGCCAATGTGGGTGAAGGCACGCTGCCGTGTCGCATGAGAAGAAGGCTTGGGTGTACAGGCTTGTCATGCTCGTTTAAACATGCAAAACATGGAGGAGTACATGTGGCACGTCTTCATGAATCGCTGAAGTGTACTTCAAGTGCGATCGCCAAACTGTGTTGCACTCAGAACTTTGGTATTCGAGTATTGCACCACCCTGTGTATCTGGTGCGCTTGCTGTGGTCTTGTCGAACTGCAGAAAGCTGGGCACCTCACAGCTCAATCGTGCCAATGCAGGTCAGCCCATGCATGCATATCCCTGGCGCGTCCAAACGGATGCCATGCTGGTGTGTCTGTGCCTTGCCTGAGCAACATGTTCTCTCATGGCTGCAAGGAACTGTTTTCGTCTCTCGCAGTTTTCCTGGGCACGGTGAATTTGTAGGTTTATGAGGCCTCCGCAGGGTGCGACTCCAGGCAGGGCTCACATGTGCTGGCCAGCTCAAGAAGGTGCTGACAACTCATAGTGCCGCCGCTTCCGCTCTCAAATGTGTCTTTGACCTATGCAACCGTTTCTTCTTTCAACTGCCACGTGTTTCACCATAAAGCTCCTCGTTACCGCATTTGCTGCCGGTGCCACTGCTGCTGCTGCTGCCGCTGCTGCCACTGCTTTTGCTGCCCCCCCCAGGAGGAGCTGGTGAACACGCTGTCAAGGTCACCCGCGGGCGTTGCTGGTGATATGGACCAGTGCACCTCCATCGACGCTGCCGCAGACACCTTCAAATGCACTGCTGAGCTGGTGAGGCACTGCCTGAACAACCCATGACTCTATCGACAGCAAAATACCTCATGCAAACACAGACACGCACACGCAGTGCAACCGGTGCCGTTGTTCCAAGGATCGTGCCACTGTTGTGCCGCCGCTGCGCCCGCCAGCACTGCCCCAAACCCTGCGTTTTCGACCCGTTGCTGGCGCCGACACCGTTGGGGAGTTGCACTTGTCCCACTACCTGCACCTCGCGCATGCCTCTGACGCCGCCATGTGGCTGATACTGCCGCAAACGGACACCAGCGCCTCCTGGCCCCACTCTGCCATTACTTCACCGCTGCGCCACTGTCACCACTGCAATGCCCCCCCCCCCCGCCCTCCTTCCATGCGCCCCTGCCTCCCTTGGCCCCCCCCCTCCCCACTTTACCGACCACACTGCGGCATGAATACCCATTGCCGCCGTGAACGCTGCACCCCCTCCACCACCACCACCTACGCCTGCACTCCACGTG
>JAULBY010053561.1:0-11419 GCA_032358315.1 Ophiocytium majus
CTGCTGCAGCCGCCACCGCAGCCGCCGCCCCCGTCACCGCAGCAGCAGCAGCCACCACCGCCACCGCCGCCGCCGCCCCGCCGCCACTGTCACCGCGGCACCGCACTGCCGCCGCCGCCGCCCGCCGGAGGCAGATCGCCCCCCGCGATCAGCTCCAGAACCGCGGAAAAGTCCTTGGAGCCTTGGCCGTGCGCCTGCATGAGGGAGTAGAGTTGGTGGGCGAGGGCGCCCATGGGGGCGGCGCTGTGCGCGGCGCGCGCAGAGTCGAGCGCGAGGTGCAGGTCTTTTTCCATTAGGTCGGCACTGAAACCGCCCGTGTAGCCGCGGGAGGCAGGGACGCCCTCCATGACGCCTGGGAAAAGGGGAGAAGGGGGGGGGGGGCAGTGCTCAGCAGCAGTGGAGGCAGTGGTGGTGAATGATTACTAATAGTATCAGCAGCCGCGCGACGCAGGGACGCACTCCATGACGCCTGGGTGAGAGAGGGGGGGTTAGGGGGTGCCAGCGCTCAGCAGCAGCAATAGTGGCAGCAATAGTGCTTGGTCATTATGGGGCAGTGTTGATGTGCAGCCGCGCGACGCGGTAACACCCTCCATAACGGCTGAGGAGGGGGGGGGCGGGGGAAGGGGCGGGGGGGCAGTGCTCAGCAGCAGCAGTGCTCAGGTGCAGCGGGGGAGCTTTTTGTAATACTGCAGTACACCGGTACTACATGGGTACTACTGTAGTACTACGTAGTAGAATGCATCATATATTTGCAGCCGTGTGACGCGGGGACGCCCTCCATGACGCCTGAGAAGGGGGGGGGGGTTGGGGGTGGCAGTGCTCAGCAGCAGCAGCAGCACTGACAGCAACGGGTTGTGCTAGGTTGTTGAGCATTATTGAGGGCGGCCGCGCAATGCGGTGATGCCCTCCGTGACGCCAGGGAAAGGGTACTTGCGGAGTGCCGCACCTGGGTAGGAGATGTACTTCATAAATACATACTACAAAGTACGTATGTTATTTCTTATTGATACTTCAAAAGTACTAAATTCTGCTGGGGGCACGGAAGGCACTGTGCACATGGCGTGCGTGTGAGTAGAATTAGCATGACCGAACGTGCCGTCTGTGTGTATGTGTGCGAAAAGCGCTGTCCGCATGGCATGAGCGTTAGTGGAAAAAGCATGACCACATATATGCTGTCCCGTGCTGCTAGCTAACAAGGTGGCAATGCTCAGTACGGTGCACTCTAATGCAAGCTTAGCATGTTGCCTGCCGCGCACTGCTCCAGTGGAGCACAGCCCGCATGTACCCGTTGTGTACGTGTCGAGCTCCGGCATCACGCCGTGCTCGTATTAACAACACGCGCGCCACAACTTCGGCACATTTTCAGTGATGACTTACACCCGCATGCCAGTGTTGATGTGCAACGTGTACATGCGCACTCATGTGCAATCAGAAGACCGCGTAGTTGGAGGTGGTACACTGCCTTTGAGGCACAGCACTGTAGTGTACTTGAAGCACTTTCGGAGTTCCGTTGATGGGTAAGGGCTGTACGTGTCGGAGCTCCAGCACCGTGCCGTGCTCGTATCAAACACGTACGCGGCAACCGCCGTCCCCACCATCCTTGAAGGCACTACAGTAGTATATACTTCAACAAGTACTTGAAGTACTGGAGTATACGCTGAAATGCCGTACCTGGGTAGGGGTTGTACGTGTCGGAGCTCCAGCACCGCGCCATGCTCGTATCAAACACGTGTGCCTGCACCTCCGGACGCAGCCCCAGCCGCACCCCCAGCGCCATCCCCTCTACCGTCCCCACCATACTTCAAGTACTACAGTATATTATACTTCACCAAATATTTGAAGTACACACCTGGGTAGGGGTTGTACGTGGCCGAACTCCAGCCCCGCGCCGTGCTCGTGTTGAGCACGCGCGACACCGCCTCCGGCCTCAGCTCCAGCACACACAACCTTTCTGAGAAGTACTGTACAGTACTTCAACAAGTACTTGAAGTGCACACTAAAATGCCGCACCTGGGGTTTTGCGTGTCTGAACTCCAGCACCGCGCCGTGCTCGTAGTAAAAGACGTGCGTCACCACCTCCGGCCTCAGCCCCAGCACACACAAAGGTAGCACACAGAAGTATACTTCAACAAGTAGTTGAAGTACTTGCCAAGTGGTGCCAAGTTATGTACCTGGGTAGGGGTTGTACGTGTCGGAACTCCAGCACCGCGCCGTGCTCGTATTAAACACGTGCGCCACAGTCTCCGGCCTCAGCCCGAGCCGCACCCCCAGCGCCATCCCTTCCGCCGTCCCCACCATACTTATCGCCAGCGCCAGGTTATTACACAGCTTCGCGGCGCACCCCGCCCCCGGGCCCCCGCACAGCAGAGCGCGCGCCCCCATGAGCTGTAGCACCGGCTCTGCAGCAGAGGGGCGCAATCAACACAGCGCGAGGCGCGTCATTCAAGCGTGCAGTAGGGTTGCACGAAAACGTATACCGGCGTTTTTTTCTTGTCAAAACATGCGCAATGATTGCCTATGCTGGGCCAGCCACCACGCAACAGCAACAGCACGAGACATTATCCACGTACGCCGGTGCCGACCTGTCTCTGTGATTTGTGTTTTCACAAAGCAGTAGTCATAAACGCTGTGTGTACGCTGCGTATGCAGTGTATATGGCTTGCTCATATACGTTTTCGCGCAACCCTAATGTGCAGGGATCCAAGGCGTGGCAACAGCGTGCGCGCACGCCAACCACGGCTTCAGGCAGCTTCTGCACTCAACACCCAACACCAGCCCGCCAACTCTCTATCATGCGTGAGAAAGTTCGCATCGCTGCCGCCAGCGGCGCATGGCGACGCCGCCACTGTCCCTCGGAGACCGCTGCCTGTGGAGTCGCAACTGAACTAGGGTTGCACAGAAACGTACATGGGCTTTTCTTTCTTGCCCAAACACTGATTGCTCTACCACAGTTTGAACTTGAACTTTAAGCGTTGAAGTAGGGGCTATGTGTACATGACTGGCGGTCAACACGCACCTGCTCTCCCAAACAGTGTGTCGCCGCCGCCGACCATAAAGGTGAGGGTGGCAGCGGTGGCGGCAGGGACGCCGCCACTGACAGGGGCATCGATCATGGCGGCGCCGGCGGCGGAGGCGCGGGCGGCGAGGGCTGCGGAGGCGGCGGGGGCGATGGTGCTGCTGTCGATCAGGAGGGTGTTGGGGCGGGTCGCGGGGAGAAGTCGCCGGTGAACGGCCTACAGAGGGGGGGGGAGGGGGCAACGGCAGTACACACGGTGGGTACATGTGTATGACTGCAGTGTTTGAAGCGCGTAAATTTGAGGTATTTTGTTTGATGTGGCGAGGGCCGCGGAGGCGGCGGGAGCGATGGTGCTGCTGTCGATGAGGAGGGCGCCGGGGCGGGTTGCGGGCACAGGCGCCGACGCACGGCCAAGGGGGGGGGTGGATGGGGCAGTGCACACATGGGTACATGTGTACGGCTGCACTGTATAAAATATGCTTGGTACTAATCTGAAGTATTTTGTTATATGGCGAGGGCTGCGGAGGCGGCAGGAGCGATAGTGCTGCTGTCGATGAAGAGTGCACCGGGGCGTGCCGCGGGAGGGAGGGGGCGCAGGTGCACCGCCTGCGGGGTGTCAAAGCGGCGGCACACCATGTGAGCGGGGGTACATGTTTATAAATGTACGTACTTAAGGTACATGCGTGTACACACTTCAGAAGTACTTCAGAAGCATTAAGTACCTACTTGAAGTAAATACATCATGTGTTATTTGTGCGCATGCCGCTGTCGACGACGGGTGCGCCGGGGCGTGCTACGGGCAGGAGGCGCCAGTGCACGGCCTGCAGCGCTTTTGGCGGCCGCAGCACACCATGTCTGTGAACCACCACTATGTGTGTTGTTGTATTATAGAGGCGGGAATATAACTGGAAACATACCTGACAAGCGCGGTGCGTGTTTTTGGGTAGGCAGCAGGGATGCCGCCACAGCGAGGCCAGCACCCATGGGGGGGTGGTGGGAAGAGGGTGCTGCGACGCCAGCGCTATGGAGCACGGTGCCAGGTGCAATGCAGCCACTGTGCATGTGGTTGTTGATAAATGATCTCGTCCCCTGTACAGCGGTCACACATCTGGAAGGTAGCCACTGTCTTTTCTTTGTTCACCCCTTGCACGAATCCCCCCCCACAGGGGACAGCCCCTGCCGGCGGCAACACCTAGTGTTTATCGCTCGTAGAGGAGTGGTCTTATTGACTACTTCGAAGTGCTTCAGTGGTAGTATGAAGCAACACAACAGGGCGCTAGTGGCGCAGCACGGTCAGACACAGTGAAACTGAGGTTGCGAACTTGGCTCACCTCGGCATGCAATGTGTGGGGGCCCCTCCCGGCGGCGACACCTAGTGTTTATCGCTCGTAGACGAGTTGTCTTACTGACTACTTCAGAAGTGCTTCAAGAGTAGGAAGCAACACAGCGCACCGGTGGCGCAGCATGGCTCCTGTATGAGTGCTCATACTACTAACTAAAAAAAAAAAAAAAGCACAGCGGCGCCCTGGTGGCGCGCTATGTTGAAAATCAACGCAGAACCAGGGTTGAAATTGAGGCTCACCTCGACGTGCGATGTGTTTGGGAGCATGGTTATGACGACGTCGGCCTCCTGCCCCAGGGCCTCCAATGTGTCGACGGCACGTGCGGATGGGTGGCCTCTCACCACCGCCTCTGCTCTGTCCAGAGCGGCTGTGTGGCAGCAGCACAAGGCACCAGGGCATGGATGACATGGAAGTGGCATGCTTGGGGCATGAGGCATGTCCATGCTTGACATGGCAATGCCATCGGGGGGGGGCACCACCACCGGACCACAACGGGAGCCGGGTCGATAGGCGAGCGGGGCGTCCGAGTGGGCAGGCCGGCCCGCCATAGGATAAACCGCCGCCTGGAGTCCCTACCTTATGCTTGGGGCATGAGGCATGTCCACACTTGACATGGCAATGCCACTGCGGTGGTGCGAGCAGGCACATGGGACACAGATGCGTGTATGAGTATGCAGAGGGGGGTTAACCGACCCAAATACTGTACATAGTGGGGGAGTCGCAGTGCTGCAGCATGCCATCAGCGGATTGGTGTGCAGCAGCACAAGCAGTGGGAGCAGGTCAGTGTTGCTGCACACGGAAAGGTGCCCAGCAACAGCAATCACCAGGCATCACCCACCGTCATGCACCAGCACTGTGCGGCCCGCCTTGATAAGGTTCGCGGCCATCTTGGAGCCCTGTCACGTAGGGCGGGCACGGCAGCGCCGCACAAGCGTCAACGTAGCGACCATTGGCTGGTGGGCCATGTTACTGTACGGTCATCAAGCAACATGGCGGCGGAGCTGGTGCACAACTTGCCGATGGATGTGTGCATTCAAAGGTGGTTCTCCCATCATCGCAAGTTTGACAACGACAGCACGTGATACGCAGCTGAGCATGCTCGTTGGGGATTCGTAAGCTTCAACAGCAGCGGCAGCGGACGCAACAGCGCAAATGTGCTGCCGAGCTGCTGCGGCTGCTCTCTCACCATGTTGCCTAGACCAATGAAGCCAATGACTTTGTCATGGGCGGTTGAGCCCATGCACCTTGCTGCCGTACGAGCCATCACGCAGCGGGTGGCACCATGAAGGAGCGCCTGACGAGGCATTGCCGCCGCACCCATGGCCATCACCCAGCTCATGGTGCTGCTGCTGCCTCTGCTGGAGTGGTGTCACCTGGTGTGAAGGCTAAGAAACGGGATTGGCAATGTTGAAGCAACTGCGCAAACTTCATGAACAGCGAACTTCAACATGGCCGATGAAACGTTTTTTTGCGCTCAAACTTGCCCAAAGCTCAGCACTGCTGAGTGTGTGTGTGCCCCAATTGCGCAACAGGTGCCGCTGCACGTGCACACGCCGGTTAAAAGACTTGCCCCACACAACGGGAACAGGCCACAACGCACGCAGCGCTGCTGGTGGTGCTGCTGCTGCGTTTCCAGGACGCAAGCCTCACCTGCAGCCACACCGCCTTCAGGCCCCCCTCCGGCACCACTGTGTGCCACCACCAGCGGCACCAGCAGCCATGTCGCGGCGGCGAGCGGAGGAGACCAGCACCATGCGCGTGAAGAAGCAGCTGGCCATGATAGAGACCGTGCAGCAGTCCAACGAGCAGATGAAGACGGACCTGGCGAGGGAGTCCAGGGAGAGCCGCTTCGTCACCAACCCCGCCGCCATGAAGTCCATAGCCCGCCTTCAGGACCAGGCAGACATGTACGCCCGAAAAATCGAGTCGGAGCGCCACAAAATCGAGGCGCTGGACAAGCAGATCGCGGCCACTCAGGAGAGGGTCCTCAAGCAGAGGCAGAAGATGGGAGGGCTCAACGCGAGCGAGGAGAACAACGCCATGATCGCCCGCCAGATCGCGACCCTGGAGAACAGGCTGGACAAGGCACTCGTCAAGTTTAACGAGTCGCTCGCGTACAACAAGACTCTGCGCGAGCGCATCGACGCCATGCGGCGCGAGCGCGTGGTGTTCGACGGCATTTACAAGAAGCTGGAGCGGGAGCTGCACGAGAGGAAGAAGGAGATGGCGGCCATCATCGAGGACTCCAACAAAGCCTACCAGGTGTGTGTGGGTGACTTTTTCGGCATATGATGTAAGCAAAACTTACTGTAGTTCAGATCACTGTGTGAGCGCGTGCATGGCATGGGCTCTTGCATGCCCGCACGTTCAAACAAGTACAACTACTGTGGTTACCTTGGCACACCAGCAATGGAGGTGGCCCGCCATCATCCAGGGCTCCAACAAGGCCTACTAGGTGTGTGTGATTTATAACAAATAGAATGGTGTTAACCCTACACCTAACCCTCAACATAACCCTAACCCCAAGACTTTGTCGGCACATAGGGTAAGTAAAATGTTACTGTAGTTCAAAGGAACTTTGTGTGTTCGTGTGCACACGCTGGTGGGCATGCGCCGTGGCCAAGAGCGTGCGGGCATGCATGGCACGGGCTCTTGCGCGCCCACACGTGCAAATAAAGAAAGCTACTGTAGTGACCTTGGCACACCAGCAGTGGTTGCCTGGTACACGTATTTTCGTCCCCTATACTATGTACTTCAAAGTGGTATACGGCAGTACATCTCTACGTTTTCGCTTCGTTGCATGCCCGTGATAAGTGCCAATCATTGAACTAGTAGTACTTCAGTCTTAGTAATCTGCACTTGTGGACGTGCAAGAACCCAGGTTGTGCAAGCCAGCATGGCCATGCGGTCCCATGGTACCCTTCATAAACTTTGCCTGCAAGGAGTCAGCGTACATGGCATAAGTGCATACTTCAGAAGTACATGGCAGTCTGGTGCTTTTCGCCAGGTGGACAAATCACCCCACAGGCTTCGGCCTGGCATTTTGCCCCAGCCACGGCAGTATCTGGGCTTGACAGCCTTTTAGGTTTCTTTCACTGTGGTATGTAGCAGGAGGCCGGGGCATATAAACTTCTGAAGTATGAACATATCCTCCCCTGTACGTGTATTCATCTCCTACATTTTCGGGCATTGCCTGCACCCCTGGTACGTGCGAATCAATGAGCTACTGTAGTCTTAGTAATTTTCTAAAAAACACAAAAAAAAACAAATGTGGGGCGTGCAAGAACCAGGTTGCGCAACCCAGCATGACCATGCGCGGCCCGGGCGCACCTTTCAAATAAAATTGTTGACTGCAACCACCTAGCGTACGTACACATACATGGCAGAAGGCCGGGACATCGATGTACTTCGAGAAGTACTTCGAAGTGTGACACACAAATCGACCAACTTGCATCAAAACGCCAGCGGCAGCGTGTTGTGCACCGTCAGCAACAATGACTTCTTAGTGTTGGATGGGTATTTGATGTGTACTGCTGAGCAGCCTGAAATTTAGCCCCGGTGTAGGCGGCGGGTTGGGCGCTCTGGTGTCATGCGGTATGAGCACCTCTGCGACCACACTTCCCTCTTCCCTGGGGCACCACTGCGCTCAGCAAAACACACAGGCGCGCAACAAGGCGCAGGGCAAGACAATCGCGCCTCTACCGGTGCTGACACAGCAGTCCCCTCAACTGTGTCTCAACTGCTGAGCACAACACAGGTTGCTGCATCTGCTGACCACCTCCACAACCACATTCCCCCCTGTACCATGTGACTGCTCACCACACGTTCCTGCCCCTTGTCTGCTGAGCAAACGCAGGCGCGAGACAAGGCGCAGGGCGAGATGATAGCGCTGCGCCAGCAGGCGGAGAAGGACCGCCTCGAGTTCGAGTCCGAGTGGAAGGAGCTCGGCGAGCTCATTGAGCAGGACCGCCGCCTGCGCGACACGCTGCGCCAGCGCCAGGCAGAGAAGGTCGGGAAAATGCACTCAAAGTTCAAAATATACACTTGAAGCATAAACTTGAAGTGTATGAGTAGTGGTCAAACAGGATCGCCGCCTGCGCGACACGCTGCGCCAGCGCCAGGCAGAGAAGGTGGGGTTGCGCGACAACATGTACTAATGAGCCATATACGGAGCGTATACATGCGGCGAGAACGGACAATGTTATGGAAAGATAGTGGCAGTCACAGCTTGCCGCAGAGGCGCGTGCAGGTAGTGCCATGGTGCCCTTGCATGGTGGTTGCTGGCCCAGCACAGCAACCCTTTGCACACATGTTCTGACAACAAAAAAACGCCCACATCCATGTTTTCGTGCGACCCTGCTTGGAGAAGGTGGCGGAGATGCGCAGCACCATTGTGACGGACGGCGCCGGCGCTGAGGCACGTTCCAGGAACGGTGCTGCTGGCGGCGGCGCGGCAGCGGACGCGTGGGGGGACGTGGGGTCTTCAGGGGACTTTGGCAGCCCTGCGCAGGGGACGGATGGGACGGAGGGGTACGAAGCCGCGTTCAAGCGCATACAGGTGCGTTATTCACATGAAGTGCTTACACTGGCTTATGCTATTGTGTTATCTTGGTGTACACTACGAAGTACTTCGAAGTATATGCCGGTATTATGAAGTGTGTGTGTAATTTAATGGGTCTTAGGGGTTTGGCAGCCCCGCGCAGGGGACGGATGGGACGGAGGGGTACGAGGCGGCGTCCAAGCGCACACGGGTGGGTGGCCTATCAATCCACATGAAGTGCTTACACTGACGTATACTTTTGTTTAGTCTTTTGGTATACATTGTTATTAGGTACTTTTTGAAGTACCTAGTATGTTTGTAAATGTAATTTTTGATAATGTGTTCTAGGGGAGCCGCGCGCAGGGGACGGTGGTGGGCGCGCTCTCTCAATGCACATGAAGTGCTATACTTGGAAGTATCAGCTTACTCTATCATTTATTATACATGCATACTGCAAAGTACGTCTATATTATATACTTCAGAAGTATATTATGTAAATACTACAGTAGTATGGATTACGGTACATGCTACTTCGAAGTATGTGTTGTAGGAGAGGCTGGGAGCCCCGCAAAGGGGGCGGGTGGGGACGGAGGGGTATGAGGCGGTGCTGAAGCGCATGGTTTTGGACGCTACTCTGTGCGCATGAAGTGCTTAAACTGGCTTGTTGTACCTAGTGCCACAGTAGCACTACGTACTGCCGTTTAGCATGTATGTACATTTACTGAACTCCGCTTAGGGCGCGGAAAGCCCTTTGCACACGGTGCGCGTAACCAGAAAAAGGATCCGACAGGTAGCGAAAAAGCTGGCAATGCTCAGCACTGCGGACTCTGAGGGAAGCCTAGCATGTTGCCAGCGCACTACTCTAACGGATTGCGGTACGCATGCACCAGTATGGTTGTGTATGGGGGAGGTGTGATGTAGGGCAGTTGGGCAGCCCCGCGCAGGGGGCGGAAGGGCTACGGGGCGGTGCTCGAGCGCATGCACGCAAGGTTTTGGATGCCGCTCAGCGCGCATGCAGTGCTAAAACTGGCTCGTACTACGTAGTTCCGGTACTACGTAGTGCCGTATAGTATGTGTACAGTAAGGGTACCAGTTATGGGACACCACTTGACCTCCAGGTTTGAGAGCGCGTCGCTTATGCCTATGGACATTTTAAAACATATGTACATACATGTACATGTGTGTACTGTATGGGTGAGGTGCGTTGTAGGGCAGTTGGGCAGCCCTGCGCAGGGGACGGACGGGGCGGAGCGGTACCGGACGGCGTTGGAGCCTATGCATGTGGGTGTTTTCGATTGTCCTGGGTTGGCTTGAAGTGTTTACACTGGGTTATGGTATATTTCGAGAATTTATATAGTAGCCTGTACCTTCTTGTACCTTATGCCTCGAAGTACATGACATGGTAGATTTACTAAAGACTATACATACGTGTACATACTTTTAAGTTGCATCAGGTATGTTGTAGGGGAATTCCGGAGCCCCACACAGGGGACGGAGCGGACGGAGGGGTGTGAGGCGGTTGTTTGACACGTGGAAGCAGGTGAGGTATTGGAAGCCACTCGCTGCGCCTAACGTGCTTGCACCGTATCACATGAAGTACTAGAGCGCACAGTGCTCCGCATTGCCATCTGCCCAGCTATAGCTGTAACAACAGGGGACGGCTATAGCAACAGGGAACGGCCATGCCTTTTCCACTCATGCACGCGCCATGTGCACAGGGCTTTCCGTGCCCTTGGCTGAGTGTAATTTGAAGTATTGAAGCAGGTATGAGAGTGTGCAGAAATCTGGCAGTCTGGCGAAACGCACACAATATGGCTGTGTGAAGCAGCGTGCCCGACTGTGCCCCTGAGAAAGTGTCAGTACTGCCTTGTTTCGAAGTGGTCGCCTGGGGCTGAAACTTGTCTGTACTATTGGGTGCCTCTTAAAGGAGCTTACCCCCGCATCAGTTTGGCACTTGCAGCTACAGACATTGCTAGGGTACATCATCAAAAAAAAATTCGGGCGGCTCTCAAAGTCATCTGCCCTCCCCCCATTGTACTACAAACTCCAAAAGTTCTGCCGGGCAACTACTTTCGGAAGAAGACATACTTGGAGCCCACATGAAGTCGCTTTCACATATTACACATGTGACATGCTACAGGTGTCATACCAGGTAGCAGGGCACGGGTGGTGTTCAGGAGCATGACAAGTTTCTCAGGTGAAATGTACGCAGGTGAGGCTGCGACAGGTGCTTGAGCACAAAAGCCCTGCGTGGCCCGGCTCGGCTCCTGTAAGGGTTGCACATGCCTCTGTTGTTGGTACTTCAGCCGGCCAAAAAAAGCACAAAAGTACAGAAAGTCCGTGTGTGTACATGTGCCATATACTGTAATTCAGAAGTACTTCGCAAAGTCTATGGTTACTTCAGAAGTACTTCGCGAAGTCTACGATTGCTACTGCCCTAAGCACATATCTCCGCCCAAGTTTCGATCTGCCTTGAACCCCCCCCCCCCCCCCCCCCCCCCCCCCCCCCCCCCCCCCCCC
>JAULBY010053572.1:0-11416 GCA_032358315.1 Ophiocytium majus
GATCCCTTTTTCTGGTCATGCGCACCGTGTGCAAAGGGCTTTCCGCGCCCTAAGCGGAGTTTAATAAAAGTACACCTAGACGGGCTTGGTTGCAGCAACCATGGAGCTGACGCAACCACTCTGGTGCGAAACTATCTGCCTCAGCTGCGGCCAGTGTGTCTGTGTTAACCATTGCAGCCCAGCGCATTGGGTGTGCGTGCTGCTGGTGTGTGCCAACGCTAATGCAACTCGCCCTGGCAGTGCACCTCTGGCCACCGTGCAGCCTGCGTATGCTGAGCGGGCAGGCTGTGCTGTGACACCGCATGTGCATGTACCGCAACTCACCGCAGCTCTCTTCTTCATGAACGCCGCTCTCTCACTCTCGGAGCTGGGAATGAGTGGGTCAAGCTGATACGCCTCCTGCCCCTGCACAGAGGTGCCAGCAGGCCAGCGTGCACAAGTAGTGTGCGTGAATGTATGTGATCACAAGTTTTGTCCAATAGTGGTGCTGTAGTGGGTGCTCTCTGCTGCCAGCGAGTGGTTTCTGCCGTGCGCGCACCAGGAGTGGAAGTACTCTTTGTGGCAGCAGCTGCAAAGTACCGGTACTGTGTACGCAGGCAATCGCCAATTCCAACATGTGTGTGTATACATACGTATACTTTTATTAAAGTCTGCCTAGGGCGCGGAAAGCCCTTAGCACACGGTGCGCGCGTGACCAGAAATACAAGCTGAGGCTAGCAAACAGGCTGGCAATGCTCAGCACTGTGTATACTCTAAAGAAAGCCTGGTATGTTGCCATAGAACTTCTCCAACGGATGCATGCGTGTACATATTCCAACATCAGGGGTCTTGCTGAGCGGGCAGGTCGTGTTAGCGGCAGCTGCAAAGTTCATGACATCCTTCTCCTGGAGTACACTGGAACTCACGTTGTGGTCATCGGGCAGCACTATGGCCAGCTTCGCTGCCGAGGGCTTGCCTGTGCCAAGCAGCAGGGCAACCTCCGCCACCTGTACACATACAACAGACCAGCATCACCAGGTACTGTAACAGTAGTTGCAAGTTGCATGTGGTTGCTCGTTTTAGCCAACAGTGGTGGAAGACCTTGAAATTTGCTCACTGGCAGCAATCCTTCGCACATGCGCGCACCAAGAAGGTGACGGAACTTCACTCCCCTGTGTAACAGACGCAAATAAATGCTGCAAAAACGTGTTATTATCACACACCTCAAGGGGATTCAACATTGGCATATACTACTAGTAGTATGGTACTATGCACAGCATGCCATCTAAAACCGGTAGCTTGACTGCCCTGAAGGTTCGAACGCTGTGCAGCTGTTTGCGTGCTTCACATGATGCGCCAGTTGCACTTGACTGCATGCTTTGCACATTCATTCCCAGTTACATGGTTATGCCGCAGTTGCGGCCGTATATATTACCATATACCTCAACTTGAAGTACTGCTTACCCCATATACATTACCTGGTTCGCAAATGACGACGACCAGTTGAAGTCCACGCTCACCCTCAGGCCGGTTTTGAGCTGCAGCAGATACGCTCTGACAAGACGTGACAAAGAAAGATAATGAGTAAGGGTTAGAGCTCGAGTTCTGGGATGAGAGCGGAGTGACTGAGCCTGCACATACCTCTGCAATGCAAACGCGCGCACGCACTGCCACAGCCAGTCAGTCTCCCTGTGGTCGACCAGCCTGGTGTGAGCGCACCCGGATGCGGTTCGCTGCCGCTGTCTGTCACACT
Organism: Ophiocytium majus; assembly: GCA_032358315.1. Lineage (NCBI taxonomy): Eukaryota > Xanthophyceae > Mischococcales > Ophiocytiaceae > Ophiocytium > Ophiocytium majus. Next base: position 1,733 of record JAULBY010053572.1, read on the forward strand.
GGATTGCACAGTGCATCGATGCGTGCGCCGGTGTGAGCCCGAAGTCTGACGAAAGGGAATCCTTCGGAAGTACTTCCGAAGTACACGAAGGCACGTACCTCACCTGTCCTCCACGCACCGCGGGTTCTCGCAGGCCCTGCTGGGACACCTGGTCATGTGCACTCTGTGTGGCTTGCCGCCGTCGAAGTGCATCTCGGTGCAGCCGCGGTCAGAGCAGACGGTGACACCGTGATGGTCATCCCAGCGACCACCCATCAGCCTCACAACTGCGTAGCGCCCCAGCAGCTCTATGTCTGCATGAGACGCCTGCACACACACAAGTGCCGAGCAGGGCATGGTGTGAGGATGGTGCGAGAAAAACGCAAGTACGGTATGTGTCATCTGTACATGGCAAGACGTTATACTTCGAGCTTGGTTGCAGCCTGCTGAGCAGCCGCGGAGCCGCACCATGTGCGAACATACTACTAGTAGTACTTCAAGAGCAGGTTTCTGGTGCCAACGCGCTGTCTGAGCTGCGAGCATGTGTATTCATTGCAGCCCAGCTCTTGCGAGTGTCCGCACTGCTGATGTGCGCTAACGCTTATGCATCTCACTCTGGTTGTGCACTACCATGCAGCCTGCATGTGCTGAGCGGGCAGGCAGTGTTGTGACACCGCACGTGCACCGCAACTCACCTCAGCCGGCTCCCGCCAGGCAGGAAGTGGGCCATCCTGGTCCTCGCGTGACGCCAGAGGGTCCTGCACAGAGAGGTGCCAGCAGGCCAGCGTACATGAGTAGTGTGTAAGTGCATGTGGTCACACAGTTTTTCCTGTAGTAGTGCTGTAGTGGGCGCAGCGCCCCTCCTTCCCACCGCCAGCACATGGTTTGCAGGCGCAGCGACACTGCTCCTATGTGGCAGCAGCCGCAAAGCACTGTAAGCAGGCATATGTGCATGCTACAACAAGTAGAACCCTACGTGGAGCAGCCACAGAGCACTGTAAGCAGGCATATGGGTATGCTACCACAAGTAGAACGGGTGGCTGCAGTGCTGTCAGCCTGAGCTGTCTGCACGCCCCTGGTGCCGTGGTCATGCACAAACTGTCGTTGTACTTCAACTTGAAGTACACAGGCTTGGTTGCAGCAGTCATGGTGCTGGTGCGACAATATCTGGCGCTGAAGTGCTGACTTAGCTGCGTGCTGCGAGGTGTCTGTGTCAAACATTTGTACTCCACCGCGGTAAGTGTCCAGGCCTGCTGATGTGCGCTAACGCTTGTGCACCTCGCGCTGACCACGCACGTGCACCCCCCCCCCCCAAGGATGCAGCCTCTATGCTTTGCTCATTATAATGCTATAGCAGGGCGTGTCGGGCGCAATGTACCATGTGCAATGAACTCACTGCCTCCTTCAAGCCTAGCAGTAGCTGCTACAAGGCATACCTTGTGCACGCCATGTTGAGCTGGTGCTGAGCAGGCACACTGTCTAGTCTGCAAGTGTACTGCCATGTGCAATGAGTTTTACATGAGGTAAAACTCACCCTCTTCTTTGTGCGCAGCAGCACGCACAGCTCTTCTGCAGTCATCTCGAGTTCTGGCACCTGATTAGATGCACCAGCAGGCCAGCGTGAACAAGTAGATGCAAGTATGCGGTGCACGTTTAGCCATGACAATGGTGATGTTCTCCCAGCAAGTGCTGGCAGGTGCCATAGACTTTGAAGCTTGCTTGCCGCTGCCCGCCAGCAGTCTGTCAAACGCGCGCACCAAGCTGGTGGCGGTGCGGCGGTGCTGCGCTACGTGTCAGCCGCAAAGCTTTGTTGCAGGCACGTGCACCATCACCATGTACCCGGTACTAGGCTCTTCACAGTTGAAGTACTCTCAGCATGCTATCACACTGGTGGTGTCACAGCTGATTCTGTGCTGCACATAACGCGCCACTTTACTGACATGATGTTGAGCCATCTACGCGCCTTGGGAAGCAACCACTGGCAAAGAGCTGGTGGAGACACATCACCTGGTCGGTAGGTGGCTGTGCCGTGTCGCTGCCGGTGCGGCCGCGGATGCTCTTCTTGGCGTAACTGCGCCTGGCAAACATGGCAAACGCACAAAAAAACACAAAAAACACAACATGTTCAACAGCTTGAAGTTATTTAACGGCCATGTGGCATTGAATGCCGGGAGCACGGTGGCTGTTTGCAGCCGTGCACACCACACCACGTATTTACAATACTTTGGCATCACTCTTCTTCTTTTAGCTGATTTGCCAAGTGTCCGCACAGAGTCTGCCGCAGCATGCGACACGGCCAGCACGTTCACACCAGTGGTCGCCAAAAGCAGGCAGCACAGGGAATCAATGCATGCCCGGTGCTAGAGAGAAACCGCACTCCGCTCTCTGGAAGGAGTAAACCGTTTGTGGGTGACATGAACTACACAGGGCTCACCTGGCGGGGGTAGCTTTGGAGCCGCCCGGTGGCATGCCGGCCTTGTCGCGGCCCTGTTGTGAACAGAGCAAAGTTCAGTGCACGAGAGACACCAGAGTTGCACGCCGTAAGTGTGTACTGCAGCTGCGTTCTGTCTGGCGAGGCGTGTTTTATCTGCGCTCGCCTTTGTTGGAGATAAGGTATCACCATGGGAGGGCTGCAGTGCCCCACCACATGAACCACAGCTGTTGTGCACACAAGTTTGCCAGGAACCTGCATGCTGAAGGATTTATGTAACAATCACATGCCGTGCGCGGATTCGCAGCTGCTGCGGCCAACAAGGTATTGACCGTGTTGACCAGCGGCAGAAAGGCTACTTCAAGTGCTACAAGTATACTTCAAGTATGGTATTCCCTGTGCACGCCACCTTGTCAATGAGCTGAGCTGCCATGCGGACCGGGCAGCGTGCATTGGTTGCGCTGCACGTAACGCGCCGCTTGCACTAACATGATGGTGAAGCACCTGTACAGGCCTGGTTAGCAACCATGCCGCTTGTGGGGACATGTCACCTGGTCAGAGGGTGCCGGTGCCGCCTCCATGTCGTCGTGGCTGCACTGGTTCTTCTTGTTGTAGTAGCGCCTGGCAAACAGGGCGCAAGGCAACAAAGTGGGGAAAACATTACGTCTTTTTTGCATTGAATGCCGGGGCCGATGTGCACACGTTGCTGTTTGCAGCAGCGCGCACCAACAACATGATGTTCACAAGCAACCGCGTGCAGTTTGTTGCTAGACCACCAGGGTGCGCACGCCACTGCAAGGAAAGGGCGGACAGCACAGGGAACTACCTCTGAAGTAATACTTCATGCACGCCCATTGCGAGACACCAAGTTTATCGCCACTGCACCCTGGCAAGAACAAGCATTGGCCCCATGTGCCTCACCTTTTAGTGGAGGATTTTCCGCCCGGCACCTCACCGCCCTCATTCTCGCCCTGTTGCAAGCAGAGGGAAGTTCAGCACACGAGAGGCACCAGAATCACACGCCGTTCATGAGGTATGCAGCAACGTGCTGTTTGGCGAGGCGTGATACACCCACTCAGTTTCATTGGGGACAAGGTACTGCCATGGCCGTAGTGCGCGCCACACAAACCAGCTAGTGCGCGCACTTGTCAATTGCATATCTGTGTCATGTACCACTGTAATGTGTCCTGGCATGCATGATGTTTGGTGCATACCCCCGCCGCGAAGTTCCTGTGTCAAAATCCACCCATGTGGCTGAAATGCGTGAACCGGTAACTGGTAACCTTATAAATTGTGTCTGAAAACTTGGAAAAACTTCCACTTTGAAGTTGGAGAAGGACTTCAAGTTGGGGGGGAGGACTTCAGGCATCGAATATGTCCGAAGCTTCGCGCACTGCGGCCCAGGCATACGATCGTCTATAGATGACACAATACACGTGTAGCTCAAAACATGTTTCACTTAGCTCCACACTGGCAGCCTGTTACACTACGGTCACCCAATTTACTTATGCGCCGGTGCTTCAATAGCACTAGAATACTTGGTTTCGAAAGACAGCACAGTACAGCACACACAGTGCTACAGTGTACTCTTATTAAACTCCGCTTAGGGCGCGGAAAGCCCTTTGTGTACTTCAAGTACTACTAGTACGGTAGTACTAATGACGTGTCCAGCAGTAGTTCCCGCACTGCCGGGCTCACCTGTGCCGCGACCTCCACAGCTGCTGGGCTGCCGCCTCGTGCCTTGTCACGTGCGGAGATTGTTGCAAGCTCGTTGACGAACGCCGTCAGCAGCTGCTTCATGAAGTCAGCACTGCCCAGCTCCAGCGTTTTCACGCGGCGCACCTCGTGCAGAGCGTCCTCGATGCTCTCTTTGGAAACATCGACCTTAGATGAGCTGACTCTCGCAGATAGGGCGGCTGCTACGCCATTCACGTCGCCGAACTTATCGAACGCGTCCTGACTCCCGTTCAGGACATCTAGCATGATGCTGATGGCCTCAGGCTTCAAGTTGTGCTGCTGGATGCGCGCGAAAGAACGGCCTGCGTCGGCCGGCCGCGCCGCCGCGGCGGCGGCGTGCGCCTGCGCGAGAGAGGTGCACACACACACACATGGTGCAACCCATGAGCAGTTCAGCGCCTGTGCACGTGGTGGCGCAGCAGCTGCAAATTACATTGTGTGGGGCGCGGGGTGCCGAAAGCGCGGCCATCACCACGCTGCCTCTCTCTCAGGGCACCAAGCGCCCCGCGAGGGCCCTCCTGGGTCATGCACCAGCTAGCTGAGCCACCGCTGTTCTAAACATGCGCGGCGCGAGGTGCAACCAAGTCATCCTCTCACCTTCATCCTTAGATACGGCCCCATCATGATGCACGAGAGTCTCGAGCTCTAACGGGGGGGATGGGGGGCTGGTTCCCGCTGCTGCGCGTCACTCACACCTCCTCCCAGCCGTCCAAGCTAGCGGCGCGAGGAGTGTGCTGGCCTTGGTGTGCGTGCATCAGCCTCTAACCCCGCTCCGCAGCGACCACACACACAGCACACGTTGGCGACAACTGGACTTCCTGTCCCCTGTCCCGAGCCGACACGCTCTTGACAAATGCCGTTACACTCTTTGGACCGAAAGTTGCACCCGCGCGTGCACGCGCACGCCAGATGACACATCAGAAGGCCAGAACACAAAGGACTGGGCGGCGGGTTGCCATGATGTACTCTACAGCATCCTTAGCCCACCAGGGCACTCACTACTGCGTGGCGGTGGGGGGGCTTCCTAGCGTTGACCAGGTGCACGAGTTACCCCACTACTTTTGGCCTGGCAGCTTGCTCTGCCGCTGTGATAGCCTCGGCACTGTACTGTGAATTCGAAGCTTAAGTATCTGTTTTCACTGCTGCATAGGCCAGGATGGTGTGCTGTTGACGTAAAGCACATGCTTGCGTGCGACACATGCTTGGCAGGCTGTAGCCACCCCACGTGGAGTGTACCAAAGTTTTTTAAAGCTCACCTGTAGAGCCGAGGCCCCTTGGAGTGCCGGTGATAAAAGTAACGGATCGACAGGTTCATTGTTGCCCCGCAACACCAGCCAGCAACGGCTGCTCGAGTGTGCAGCGCTGGCTGGCTGGTTGCCTCTCTCTCGAGAGAGATATGCTCACTCACGGGACTCGGCTGGTAACCTAGGGCAGGGCAGCAGGGCAAGGGCGCTCTCCCGAGGCGGGCGCTCGTGTTCCGGCCTCGTTGCTTGATGCGGCAACGGGGTCCGTACGTGTGCGTGCCAGGCGCTGCAACGCCCCATCAGGCACGAAGCACCGCACTGGCGGCTGGCTGGACGGCCACCGCTTCTGCGTTGCTCTAGGGGCAGCCCCCGTGTGTCAGGCGAAGTGGTCCCTGGGCTGCCTTGGCCTGCGCGCCATGGCCCAGGGACCAGGTGAGTGCCTGCACAGAGCGATTTCTCGGCACGGGTAGGACAGGCCACATCCCCTGGGGGGAGCGCCTAGTCTGATCGACTTCGCAGAAAGGTTTGCCGGTCTGTGATTACACGCGGCTTTCTCTTTCTGCACAGCATTGAGGTCTGTGCTATCCCAGGCAGCGTGCTCCCCTCGCCCGTCTGAGCACTTGAGAGACAGTCTGCGACGCCGGGGTAGCGTTGTCGCAGGAGAGCATTGCTCTCCTCTGGAAGCGTGGTGGTGGCTCCGCTGCCGTCCCTTCCAGGGCTGTCCCTGTGTCTGAGGCAAGCCGGTCTGTGCAGTGCGAGTAACGGGTGGACAGATGGCGTGTTAGAGGAGCATAGGTGCCAGGCACTGCGTAGGCTGGCTGGCAGCATTGCCAGCCAGCCTACACGGCGTGTACATGGGAGGCAAATCGGTGCCAGATCACGGTCAGGCTGGTAGAACTGCCACCTGCTCGGCGTGTAAATAGGAGGCACATAGAGCCTCTGAGGTGCCACATCACAATCAGGCTGGCAGCATGTCCAGCTACATGGCGGCATGTACATAGAAAGCACATAGGTGACAGATCACAGCCAGGCTGGCAGCATAGCCAGCTACACGACGTGTACATAAGAGGCACATACGTGCCAGATCACAGCCAGGCTGGCAGCATAGCCGGCCACACGACGTGTACATAAGAGGCACATACGTGACAGAACGCATATTGTTCACATGTGCCCACGTTGGACATGCAGCCACCCGCTGCATGTCTCACCTAAGGCTGGAGCCACCTGAGGAGACGCCTCAGGGCGCTCCAGGTGCGACGCGCAGCGGGTGGCTGCAAGTCCAACGTGGGCACATGTGGACAGCATGCAGTCAGTCTCGCAGCATGTCCATGCTGCAGCCACACCAAGGGGTGTGCACATCGGAGGCGCATAGCATGCCCATCTACAACGCCTCTACACCCGCGTGACAGACCGCATGTCAGCACCAAAGTACTAAATAGAGTAGTTTTCCCTCACGAAATGGTCTCCACCTTGTTGCGGTGTGAGGGCTTTGGTGCCGACGCTAGCCACCTCGGTACCGTACCAAGCGAGGCCTCAAGCAGACCATTTTACTCATGCTAGAAGCGTGCTCTCCTGGCTGTCGCACACGGCACCACCAACTGACGGCTCAACATGCACCCCCTGCTAGTGCTCTGCCACAATGCTTTGTTTTCATGTCGTGCACTCGCAGCACTGAATCAAGCACTTCGTGGACCTGACGATGCTACTCTGCGAGCCCATGCCCTTTCCAGTACATCATGGCGCCTGGCGGTTAACTGGGTTATTGCATGTTCACGCTGGCCACATATGCTGCCTTTCTACGCAGCATATCGGAGCTGTTGTTGTGCCCCTTGCAGAAACGAGGCACCTGCACATAGCACCACTGCACAGGGTGCACTCAAACCCTTTTGAAACCCGCACCAGCAGCACCCTCACCAAGCCTTGCTGTGCATTGTGTGCATTTGCTGCCGCCTCTGCTTCTGCTGTCGCAGGCATGAGAGGAGCAGTGCCAACTGCCCAGGTGCCAAGCGGTGGCTGGACTGTGCACTGGACCAGAGTGGACACTTGATTTATTCTGTAACAGCTGTGCTGGCGCAACGAGTGTGCCGCTGTCGCACTAGTAGCGGCTGCCACAAGGCAGTCACTTTGCGCTCACTACGCCACTAGGCTCTGCTGTAGCAGTAGCGTTGGCAGGTGGTGCTGTGCTGTACTGATGTTGGTGTGGTGGTACCTGGCATCGATTGGCGGCTGCTGCGGCCAGTGCCGGTCGCTACTTATACGATGTGCGGTGCTGCACACATGGGCGCTTTACCAGCCACTGCGGCATGTGCGGTGTAGCACACACACGCATACAGAGGGCCTGCACAATACAGACCAGCACACATCTATGCCACATCTGGCACGCAAGTGCCTGGAGCTGCCTTCTGCTGCTGCCTGTATTGTGCTTGTGTCATGGGCTCCTTCTCATCAACATGGTAGTTTGTACGCTGCACTGCACAACAGGCCCCACTGTGCTGATAGCCCATGTGTTGATGTAACCACTTGCAGTGCGTGTGGATACCTGTGCGACCATGATGCTATTTGTGCTGCATCACAAGCATGTGTATGTTTGGCTGCTACTAGTTGACACGTGCAAGTGAAACACTACTTGCCACGCCCCCGCCCCCCCCCCATAGCGCTGACGGGGTTGGTCAACCAACGCGCAGTGAAAGAAAAAAACGATGTGTCTTTGCCAGCCCGCTGGACTGCAGCAGTACGGCAGTTTGCTCAGCGCAAGTACAGCAGGTGTGTGCTTTTTAAAGCTGCCCAGCGACCGCCGCAGAGAGCGCAGCACTGCCGTTGCCGCCACCGCCACGGCCACCGAGGTGCTCCCTTGCGCGCTGTGCCGCACACAGCGTTGCCACGTCCCTGCGTGAAGCTACGCGCACGGCGCCCATGGGAGCCCGGCACGTGGGCTCCGCATAGGCGCGTGCACACAGGGTTCCACCACAGCGCCACCACACGCGTCCACGCCGCCTCCCGTGTCATGCAGCGCCGGCGCCACCGCCGCCACTGCCGCCGCCGCTGCTGGTGCCACTCTGCCCGCGGCCTGCTGCTGTGTCCGCCGCTGCCGCTGCCGCCACTCCCGCCGCCGCTGCTGGTGCCACTCTGCCCGCGGCCTGCTGCTGTGTCCGCCGCTGCCGCTGCCGCCGCCATTGCCGCTCTGCTACCGCCGCCACCGCCGCTCTGCTACTGCCGCTGCTGGCGCCACCCCCACCCGCCGCTGCTGCCGCAGCCGCACCCGCCGCCTGGTGCTGTGGCTGCCCACTGCGTGTGGCACTGCGCCCCCCCCGCCGCGGCCGCTGCTTTGCTCACCAGAGCTGTGAGGGCAGCCCAGGCCGGCAAACACTACCCGGCTCGCGCAGGCAGCAGCGCCACGCCACTGCATCCGTAGCGGGCAGCGGAGTGTCAACTTCAACTCGCTGCTCAGCACATGCTGCTTGAAGAAGCCTGCCTCTGTAGGCGCGCCTCCTGCTTGAGCACCTCCTGCTAAGCACCTCCCGCCCCTGCTCAGCAGAAGAGCGTGCTCAGCAGCATGGCGGTGCACAGCAGCGGCAGAGGGAGGAGGGGCAGCAGCAGAGCAGCAGTGCTCAGCAGCTCGTGTGGTAGGATGCCACCCGTGCTCAGCAGAGGAGCGTGCTCAGCAAAGTGTGGCGGTACCAGGAACAGCAGCAGCAGCAGCAGCAGTGGCCAAAGCACAGCAGCAGCTGCAGCTCCAGGACGGAGGCTGCAGCAGCGCCCGCCAGTGCAGCAGGGGTGCAGTAGGGATGAACACCTTCGTAAATTGACACTTTTTTCAACAGAAAAACGCTCAATTACTCACTTCAGTAAGGTGCAAAGGTGCAGGAGCGCCGAATACCAGCCATCTGCACCGCCAGGTGCAATTGGAAACATCAAATGAAAATCAAAGGCATTGTTACGCAACATGTTTTGGCGTATAAATACGCCGTTTTTTTGTCTGCAATATTGGTACCGGTATACTGTAAGTTTTAATTCAATTTTACCCGCTGGCCCCACTCGACACACAGGTGGGCAGGTTCACACACCAACGCAAGACAGCAGGCGTCACACAGCAGGCGTCCTGCTGTTTGTTGGTTGCAGGCGCCACCCTTCCTTTGTGCGTTGGCATCGTCCTCAAGCCATTTACTTCAAGTAGTGCTTCAAAGTGCATATGAAGTATACTTCAAGTACATACTGCCACGGCTTCCGGTCCACCGGCTACAACGACCCCGCCAAGCAACTGCACGTCATGGTGGATGTCACGACCATCGAGGT
>JAULBY010053583.1:0-11416 GCA_032358315.1 Ophiocytium majus
GCGGCCGCCGCCACGCGCCGCCGCGCGCTCGCCAGCCGCTGAGCGCTGGCGCCACGCTGTGCGGTGGAAAGAGCTTCCGCGGCCCGCGCGCTGTCGAGCACGTCGGCTGTTCCGCGCGCCGCCGCGGCCTCGCGTGCCGTCAGGGCGCGCAGCTGCGCGGCCAGTTGGCGGTGTTCCCTCCGGGTGGTGGCCAGCGCCTCCCTCAGCAGCGCGAGCTCGTCCTTCATGGCGGAGTCCGCAGGGGAGTGGGGCGGCGGCGCGGCGTCACGCAGGTGCTCGTGGAATGCGCGGTACGCCGCAATGTCGGTGGTGGCGCGCCTCGCCTCCGCGTCCAGCAGCTTCAGGGTGGCCTCGTAGCACTGGCGGCACACGGCGGTGCCCTGCTGGGATGCGCCTTGGCGGTCGCCGAAGGCGTTGGCGTGCACTCGCGCCGCCCGCCTGACGTTGTGGCTGAGCCCCTCGTGTGAGATGTGGACCATGCTGCCGGCTATGGCTACCTCGTGAGCTACGTTGGCGGCAGCAGCAGCGGCTGCGGCTGCACTGGGTGGAGCAAAGTAACTTTCGGAAATGAGGGGCTGCAAGGGGGGCAGCACCACAAAGCTCTCCTCGCCTCCACGAAATCCCTGCCCTCCACCTCCCACCCCATAGCGGTCATCCATCAGGTCACCTTCCCCGCACAGGCAGCAGCACCCGCTGCTGCTGCCGAACATGTTGCTGAAGGGTGCAACAAAACACGTGTCCAACAAACCGGTGGTAGGTGCGCTGTTGTCCCGGCAGAGCCTCGGTGTTGACGCTGCTACTAGTGGTGGTGGTGGCGTTGGCGCCGACGCAAAGGCGCATCTGAATCGCTCACCGCCTGAGACTCTGCAGAGCACTCGAGTGAGCTCACACAGGCAATGATGCGAGGAGAGTTAGGAGCCCTCCCAACGTGGCCTTATGCCCGCCAACGTGCTCAACGTCGCCCTCCCCATTTCGGCGTTGCGCGCGTTCGGCCCGATGAACTCGCTCCCTCCCAAGCGCTAGCGGCGGCTGTGGCACCCACTGTGACAGGAGCTGCACAGCAGCAGCAGCGCACGCCATAGTCCGCTGGCCGGCTTCACAGTGCAGTCTGCACCCCCCTGCCCACCCACTCGTGCAAGTGCAGTCTGCCTCCGCAACAGGCATCATCAACAGCACAGCCACACCAGCACCGGGCAGCGGCGGCAGCTTGATTAGCTCGCCGCTGCCCTCCACGTCCTGGCAGCAGTATGAGCACTATGACCTCACCGTCGACCACAAGGTGCGCCAGCAGCTACTCGCATATCCCGTTTTCGGCTGTATCACACACACACACACACCTGCCATTGTACGGGCCGCGCCGTATGAATTCCTCCACATGTGATGACCCAGCAACGGGTGTGGCCCGCGCTGCTGCTGCTGCCCTCGCCCGCGCAGCAAGGGGACCGGGCCACCCAGCTCAAGTTTCGCAGCATCCGCAGGCCGCATATGCGGGCCTTCTACGTCAGCGTGAGTCCGCAATGGACGTCATTGTGCGGTTGCACTCTCGCAAGTTGTAGTTGTGCTGTGGGTGTGGGTCGCGCGTCTGTGCTGCTGCAACGCGTTTCCGCGCTGTCAGCCTTGGCGTGTGGTGTGGTTGACGCTCGATGCTTCTGAGCAACCACCTGCCTCCGGACTGTCCCGCATTTTTGCGTCAAGTGCTGCCAGTGCATGCACCCTGCATGCGTGTGGTGCTGCGAGCACACAGCCAGCGCGAAACAGCAACGGTAGCAGCACGTCCCGCCCAGCCGCAGCAGTGCGCACACTTCCATGCACACTACCAAGTACCATCTTCACGATTCTCAGTCTTACTCAGCTCCCTTTTGCTGCTGCTGCTGCTGCTGCCCATGCTGCTGCTGCTGCCTGTGCTGCTGCCTGTGCTGCTGCTGCCTGCGCTGCTGCTGCTCCCTGCGCTGCTGCCCCCTGCCCTCGCTGCCCCCCCCTCCCGCCGCCGGGCACTCCGCGCAGACCCTCTCCTTCCTCATCGCCTTCACGAGCTGGTTCGCCTTTGCGCCCCTCATGCCCGAGGTCAAGAAGGACCTCGGCCTCACCAACGACCAGGTGGCCAACGCAAACATTGCCGCCGTCACCGCCACCGTCTTCGCGCGCGCCGTCATCGGCCCCCTGTGCGACACCTTTGGCCCGCGGCAGACCTTTGCCGCCATCCTCGCGCTCGGCTCCGTCCCCACGTACGCGTGCGCACTCGTTCAGAACGCCTGGCAGCTGGCGCTGGTGCGCTTTTTCGTGGGCATACTCGGCGCGACGTTCGTGTGCAACCAGGCATGGGCCACGCAGATGTTTGCGACGCAGATCGTCGGCACCGCCAACGCCACGTCCGCGGGGTGGGGGAACCTGGGCGGCGGCCTCACGCACGTGCTGATGGCGGGCATCTGGTGAGTGCGCGTGTGCGCAGCAGGCTGCTGCTCTGTGGCAGGGATAGCGCGGCTGCTGCAGCCTTGTGGCAGGGGGCGTACATTGGCACGAGCGGCGCATGCCACTTGCTGCTGCCAGCCATAAGCCTTGTGCCGTGTGCTGCAGCGGCATCCACTCCGTCCATGCGAAAGACCCCGCTGCCAATGCAATGGCACGTGCATAAACGGCATGTGCCGCACGTGTTGGCTTATCATTTGCTCCTTTGCTCCACACATGACAGCACTGCGCAGCCCATGCCACCCATAGCCCACCACCACTCGCTGCCGCTTCCGCCGCCGCGCCCCACCTCCGACACGACGCCGCCCCTCAGGGAGGGGTTCAAAACGGCCGTCGACTCAGAAATGGCGTGGCGCCTGTCCTTCACCGTGCCCGCCACCATGGTGCTCCTGTGCTCCTTTGCCACGTGGGGCCTCGCGGACGACTGCCCGCACGGCAACTTCAAGACTCTGGAGCGCCATGGCGCCATGGCGCGCGCCCCCACGCGCCGCTGCGCGCGCGCCGCCTACCGCGACCCCAACACGTGGCTCCTGGCGCTCCACTACGCGCTGTGCTTCGGCATGGAGCTCACCGTCTTCAACGTCGCCGCGACGTACTTTGTCGACACCTTCGGGCTCAGCGTCACGTCCGCGGCGCTCGTGACCACGCTCTTCGGCCTGCTGAACCTCGTCTCGCGCTCCGGGGGGGGGCTTCTCTCGGACGCGCTCGCGGCGCGCTTCGGCGGCGGCGCCGCCGGCATGCGCGGCCGCCTGCTCGCCCACGTGGCGTGCTTGACCGCCGAGGGCGTCTGCATCATCGCATTTTCGCGCATGGCGACGCTCGCGTCCGCGATCACCGCGCTCGTGTTCTTTGCCGTCTTTGTGCAGATGTCCAACGGCACCACGTACGCCATCGTGCCCTATGTGGCGCCTGGGGCGGCAGGCGCCGTGGCGGGCGCCGTCGGCGCCGGCGGCAACACGGGCGCCATTGTGTGGGGACTCATCTTCCGGTTCGGCCCGTCTTCGCAGGCCGCGTGCTTCACGGTCTTTGGAGTGTGCGTGCTGGGCGTCGGGCTGCTGACGGCGCCGCTGATACGCATTCGCGGGCACGACGGCCTCTTTACGCGCGCGCGGGGTGCGGAGCCGGGGGGGTGCGGCGGCGAGGCGTGATGGGGCGGCAAGGCGTGATGGGGCGGCGGAGAGGCGCGCGCCGCCGCCGCACACAGTGCGGTCATGTGAGAGGCCGAGTGTTTGGTTGCACGCACGCCAACGTTCCCACAGGCGCACATCCCGACACGCACACAGTGCGGTCATGTGGGCGAGCCGAGTGTTTGGTTGCACGCACACCACTCACATTCCCACGCGCGCATGCCCCACTCGCAGACACTGGTGAGTCTGTGTGCGCGGTCTGTGCGGCAGGGGCAGGATTGCCCTTGTCTTACAGCAGCGGCAGCGGCAGCAGCTTTTGGTCAGTAGTCTGAGCAAGTTGCGTGCAGCGTTTGCGGCAGGGCCCGGTTCGCCCCGTCATGCGGCAGCAGCGACGCTACAGCGCGGGGCAACACATGCTGGCCGCGAGCTGGTGCGGCGACCAGAGTAGAGAAACAAGCGCACGCTGCGGAGAGATCGCAGCTTTGTGCAGACACGGGGGTCTACTAGTAGCATGCGTGCTCAGCAACGGAATTTACGCCGCTGCAAGCCGCGCCCGCTTCTTTTGGCGGGTGCAGGCGCAAGAGCCGCGGCAGCACAGCAGAAGCGCTACAGAGCTGCACATAGGTGCTATCACCCCTCTGGGGGCCTGCCACACGGCGTGTCATTGCACGCGCCCCTTCCCTCAAGAGGGCGATTCCTTGTCTGTGGGTGTTGTAGTTCCTCTACAGTACCAGTGTTTCGAGTTACAAATACCACACGACAGTGCTGGGGTTTTGTTCCAAAGCGCTTGGCTGGCTTGCTGGCGCTGCGTGTTGGGGCACCTCCAGTGTGCGGCGTGGCACACTTGTTGCAGTGCACACATGCATTACTTCCTCTCACGCCTCTGTGCATCCATCTGCAGCGGTTCACTGCAACACGAACCACCACAGTGTGCCGAAACTGCCACATTTCTCGTACAGCAATGGCTACTTCATTATTAACAGGCCAGCACTGAGCAACGAACAAAGCAGCAAGTTCATGCAGTCGCAAGCACGCAACCAAAAGAGCACGTTTCTGCCTTTGCCACCACATCTATCATCGCTCATTTTCCAGTGTCGCCAACAGCCCGCGCTGGCGCAGGCGGGCACCAGGTGCCGCCACTGACCGCTATGCTTATGTACACGAAACGGCACAGGTGTCGACAGAGAGTGGCTGTACTATAACTTGACCTCTCAAAGCGGCTGCAGCGCGGCGCGTGCCGCAACTGGCGGCACACGCACACGCCCACCACCGCCACCCCGCCCTGTCAAGACATAGCTGCCGCCGCGGCGTGCGCTTCTTGTGCCGCCGCCGCCTCCTCACTTGTGCAGCGCGCCACCTCCCGCAGCATGAGCTCGAGGTCTATGTAGGGGTCCACCTGGGCGATGAGCGCGTCGACCGTTTGGGGGTCCGCGGGGTCCATTTTCGCCGTGTAGCCCGCGATTTTGCGCATGGTTTCGGCCGTTGTCTCGGGGCTGCGCAGCACCGGGAATTTGCTGTTGGCAAGGTAGTGCACCACGGAAGCTGTTTGAAAGGGAGGGGGGGAGGCACAGGCACAAGATGGAGTTGCGTAGGTCACTGACACAGAAGGGGCAGGCACTTTCTTGGTTCACACACGCAGCCGTACACCGCGCAGTGCGGCAACATGACTGATTGTTTTTGTTGTTGGCATTGCAGGCAAAAAAGCGCGTGCGTCGAGCGGGCGGTGGTGCTGCTGTGGCCGGACAGGCAGGCGTCATAGAAGCAGGTGCTGGCAGGCGTGTCATGCCCCTGGCAGTTGTGCGCCTGGGACCCCGGCCAGCGACACGAGTGCGTGCACACATTCGTAAAGTGTGCAACGAGAGGCGAGCGGGGCGTCCGAGTGGGCAGCCCGGCCCGCCATAGGATAGGACGCCGTCTGGAGTCCCTACCTCATATGTAGTGCACACCTGGAGTGTGGTGTCTCTATACAGCCACGCTGACGCATGCAAGTGAAGTACCACTGAGGTGCCCAGGCGGCCGGCTTCCTTGGGTAGCGCATAGGCGCGGCATGAGGCGCGGCATGCACCTGCTACACTTCTACTACACGTAGGACTACTGAAATTGGGGGGGTGCGGCGGGTGCTAGTGTGGGCGGGGGAGAGCGCTCGGCCTTGCATGTCACCCTGGCGGGTGACCTGCCCTGGCAGGTCGAGCCCTAGGTAGCTACTGAAGTACCCGTAGCAGTATACTTCGGAAGTAAAATGGCCGTGTGTTTGCCCGCGGCGTGTGTGTGCATTGCGCACCCACATACAATGTAAGTACTTCAGGTCCTCACACGCCCATGAGCGCACATATGCATACATGCACCTGCTACCAACCGCCGCAAGGAGCAGTCACAGCTTCACGTCCACCTCAGCACGCCCCCCCCCCCACCGCCTCCCACACACACCCATCGCCCCCCCTGCCCCCACACACCTGGCAAGTTTTCCTCCGTGGCGCCCGACAGTATGAGCCCGCACTCAAAGTTCACGGCGCGCGAGGCGTTTGACACGTGCGTGTGCAGGCCCATGATGAGGTCCACGCGGGAGGCGTGCGTGATGAAGCACGTGCGGCCGAGCTTCTCCGGCGGCTCGCGGTTGATCTTCTCCATGAAGCGCCGCAGCGACGTCGTCACCTGGGGGGGGGGGCGCCGCCGCCGCACGTGAAGAGCACAAGCATCACACCATATGAGGTACTTCTGAAGTATATGTAACACTAGAGGAATAAGAGGAATGTGACACCTTATCAGGTATATATAATACTAGAGGAATATGAGGTATACATCACACTCTCCACCTTATGAGGTGGTGTTTTTGCTGTCGTGCGTCTGTGTGGCCGCCGCCGCCCACACGTGAAGAGGCCAAGATGGTGAGGTGCTGGTTTTGCTGTTGTGTGTGTGGGGGGGGGGGGGGGGGCGCGGTGCGGTTTTGCCCGCGGCCACGGCTAACATTGACACAAATATGTGCGGTATGCGATGCTTTACCCTGTTAAACACCACTTTTGTCAACTCGGGAGTGCATCTGGCTCAAGTTTGTTGGCCAGTAGCTGTGACTGCCCATGGTACGTACTGCTTCGATGTTCAGGCGGGCCATCAGGCAGTGATGCAGCTGTACCCATGCTCTGCCTGCACAGTGTAGCCTTGCTGCAGGCGTGTGGCAACAGCTGCACACACTACGGCGGCTGTGGGGCCACGGCTCCCCACTGCACTGCGGTTCAGGCATGCCGTTCAGGCATGCCTTGAATGAGGTCAGCTGCTATACATACATATATACAGTCATACACAAGGTTGGGTGGCTGGCACAAAAGTAGCAGGTACCCGCGCCGTCACCTGTGAGGTGCCCTGCTCTGATTGGTGGTATTGTTTGACTGGTGCAGTGCCGGTCCACAAATAGCCAACGCTTCGCCTGGTTGCTATACTTCAAGTAGTACTTGTTGTTGTTGGCGGTACAGAGTTTGGGGTCTATGCATGAGCCCCAGCATGGCCATTCCACTGCTCCACGTTGACATGCTTGGCCTGGGTTCCAACCATAAGTGCAGGTCAATACAACTACCCGTTGCTTGTAGCTGCGTGCGCAGGAGTACTGCTGCACTCTGGCTATTGGCACACAAGCACGCCGCAGCATGTGCGGCAGGCACAAAATGTGCTTGCTTCTGCTGAATTGGGCATGTTACCCACTCATGCCATCCCCTGTACGGCTTCGCTGCAACTTTGGTCAAGTACATGGCCGCAATGCTGTTATTGCAGAAATGAGCTATTGTTACCACCACCGTGTTGTTGTCTGACGCCTGAAAATTGCGCTGACGTGTCTTTTGCACACGCAAAAACGCACCCCTTGAAACTCAATGTGCAGCAGACCCTGTCTGCTTGCTACTGAGGGTAAGCATCCATGTTACTGTTGTTCCAGTACTGTCAGGTGTTTGCAAGGTAACGCACGGTGTGCCTGCTACACTGTGTGAGTAAAGGAGGTCAAACTCATGTGCTCAGCTGCAGACAGCATGGACCTAGTGCATTACACACGACTGGAAGCTAACAGGCACCATGGGCACATACAAATGCGCTGCCCCAACAGCGGCCAGCACTATGTACCAAGGCCTGTCAGGCGGTACCAAAGCAGCACCGCAGCACGCGTCATCACAATCTCTGATGCAGGCAACGGCACACTTAGATTTGCTAGTGTATGCCAGGGTCACCTGAGCATGCTACTACTGCCAAAACAAGAAAAAACTAGCCGGTTTCCATGACTAACTTGCCCATAAAGGTAATGACTGGCGCTGTAGGGTAACGGCTGACAGTACTTCACTTTCGCCTAGTTGCATAACAAAACAATCACCCCACGTGCTCCAGCCTGGCATTCTGCCCCAGCCTTGCTGCATCTGTGTATACTAACCTCTTAGTTCTATTTTCAAAAACCAACAGCAAAAAACATGGAAGTGTTTCTAAAACGCTCACCAGCTCGTAGCGGTCAAAGCGCCGCAGCGCCGCGTCCCGACGCGACAGCATTTTCTGCCCAAAGAGCCCCTCCAGGTCCTGGCACGACGGCGAGTCAAAGCCCGCCGTGTGCGGCACGCACCCCAGCAGCGGCGCCCCCAGCTGCTGCGCCGCCTTCCCCATGTAGTGCTGCACCATGGGCAGCTTGCTGGGCCGAACCTTGTTGATGATCACGCCGCTCACGCGCACCTGCGCCATGCGTGCGCGCGGACAGAACGAGGGTGGTTGTAAGTAATGTAATACTTTTGAAGTATACTTTTTGAATTGGAGGGGCTCACGCGCACCTGCGGCGGGCGTGCGCGCGGCCATGTAACTAATGTAATACTTTTGAAGTATACTTTTTGAATTAGAGGGGCTCACGCGCACCTGCGGCGTGCGTGCTCGCGGCCAGAACGAGCGTGTTTGTAATTTTAAAAGTAATACTTTTGAAGTATACTTTTGAATTGGAGGGGCTCACGTGCACCTGCGGCGGGGTGTGCGCGCGGCCAAATCGAGGGTGGTTGTAATTGAAATGATAGTACTCGCCGCACCCCGACCCGGGCGGCCAGCTACGCGCCGCGCGCCCGGCCAATTAGATCGCCGCGTTCCGGCCCACCTACGCGCTATTTGATGTACTACAATACTGCTTTTAGTACTTATGAAGCGTGTTTTTCAAGTAAAGCGACTGGGCTGTGCTGGTGCGGCAGGCGGCAAGGGGGTACTGCATGCTGGTGCTGCAGCAGCAGGGCTGGTGTGTGCTGCTAGCCAGCATCGTGCCCCGCACACTCGGGTGGTGATAAATGTGCTACAAGTAAGGGTCTGGAGCGTGACGGACATGCGTTTGTGCTGTGAGCGTGTGCCACAAGTTGCTGAGCAGTCGTACTTGACACATGCAAAAAAGGGTCAAAGCTGACATGCAAGCTGTGTGTATGTATGCCATGCGCACCTGCTGCAAGTGCAGCACTGTGCCAGGCTCACAGTGGCATACCAGAGGTATGCAGCCCATGGCAGTGAACGCATGTGGATTGCAAACATGACATTGCACACATGTAAGGGCGTCGCAACTGGCCATGGGTGTGACACTTGGCTGGCCAATGCAGCATGCCCGGTTGCCAGTGCCTTTAAAATTGTGCCAAAACATCAATGCACCAAATGCCAGCAATGCTTTTATAATGTACTACTAGTATACCCACACAGCCATGACACGCCTGAGTGTTGATACACAGAGCTGGTGGTATGAGTGTCGGTACACACAGCCGGCGGTACTTTAGGCCACTGTACATGAAACTACACAGTGCACCTGCAACTGTGCATCAGCCCATTTTATTCATACACTGGTGGCATTGCCAAGTCACCAGCGATTGCCATATCGGCACCTAAACCTAAACCTCGGCCACCATGCCATGCAGTAAACGTCCACTGCCGCGTGCCAACCAACGTCAACTCCGCACAAAAACGCCAGAATGCCTTCCAACTTGACACCCCAACATGCAAAAAAATTCACACCAAAACGGCTCGTGCCACGTGCAGCACATGTACCCAGACTCACCCCCACATTGTCGCACGTCTGCTTGTTCAGCGCCAGCTCGTCGTACGTGCTGCCGAGCCCGCCCGTGCCGATGAGCACCACGGGTATGCCCAGGCGGCGCGCCACCTCCGCATTGTTGATGCCCACGATGGAGCCCACGCCCACGTGCCCCGTGCCCTCCACAATTGTGAAGTCGTGCGCCGCCACCACACGGTCAAAACTGCGCTGGATGCGCCCCCACTGGTGGTCAGAGTTCACCTTGCCCTCCACATAAGCTTTTGTGTAACCCTGGGGAGTAGTGGCAGGGGTGCAGCAGTGGCGGGGGGAGGTAGTGGCCAGGGGTGGGCATTTGAGTGGCTTGCGATGGCTCACGAGCTGGCTGGCAGCAGGCCGCAGAGTGACAGTTTGTCATGTATATGTTGCAACCGTGCAGTGCCCTGAAACCGCATGACAGCAGGGCTCCCTGCGCTCCTCGTCGCGGGAGCACTCTCACCTGTGAAATGATGACCGGAGACAAATCTTGTGGGTCGTCCTGGAGGCCAAAGTGTATGCGGGCCAGGTTGGAGTCTTGGTCGATGCGCGCCCCGTCCTCCACCGCGACCCAGCGTTGCCCCACAGGCTTGATGAAGCCCACGTTGCCCTTGCCGAACTTCCGCCTGCAGGCATTCATGAGGGCCATGCACACGGAGGTCTTGCCCACGTGCTGCTTAGTCGCCACCACCATGAGCGCCTTAGCCTCCCCCATGGGCATGGTGCCGCCACGCCAGAGCGACACACCGGTGCGCGCGGTTGCCGCAAGTCCGTGATCCGTGATTGCAGATAGGTGAGAACGGCGGTGGCAGGTGCTGGCGCTCCTCGCTCGCAGCGGGTAGCGAGCCGCCAGTGACTGGTAGTTTCCGTCGAGACTCCCGCTGCCGCTGCTTGCAAGACTCAGGCAGAGAGCGGCTCCGATGCTGGCTTGCTTGCCGTTAGTGGCGCCTCTCTCAGCAGGCCCGCTTTGAACTTGCAGCAAAAAAAAAAGAGCGGACGATGACCACAGCAGCACGACCTCTGTGTGCGCGTTCCAGAGGGGGGACTCGGCTCTGATGTGACTTCAGGCAGCCTGCCGGCGACTATGTCGCCACGGCAAAGGCACGGTGGTGGTCGGTGGTGCGGTGGTGTGGCGTTTGAACGGCGACGCGTACGGGTGTGTGTGACCTGCCGCTGCTGCCGCCACAACGGGTGAGGTCGTGAGCTCAGCAGCTAAGGGTCGCGAAAATCGGACGTGCAGTGCTCAGCATTCGCTCATTCATGCTCTTCGAAGCTTTCCGCGGGCTGGGCCCACGGTCGTACGTGCCCCCCCCCCGGCTTTCAGCAGGCGCGCAGGTAGGCCCGTAGGCTTCTGGCCCTGGCTAGATTCAAACTCTCTCCTTCCGCGGCGCCAGGCCGCGGGGCCGCCATGAGGTCAGGGCACCCACCGCCTAATCCGCCCCCCCAGACCATAACCACATCCTTCAGTAGAGCAGTGGCTGCGGCGGCAGGAGGCGCACGAGCCGGCAAGACGACCAAAGGGACTGCAGCACTAACAGGAAGGCAGGCGTGGACATCGAGGCCTCAGGGCACAGGGGCGGCTCCTCCAGCCACGGCGGGCCCTAGAAAGCGGGTGCGGCCTGCAACAAAGCTTGCACACACTGCTGCTGAGCACGCCGCCGCTGCTGCTGAGCACCTTTCCCTTGCGCCCGGTTTTCGTCCTCACGGCAGCACATCCCCATGCACATCCCCCCTGCTACTCCTGCACGAGCATCTCACCCTGCAATCACCGCAAATGACC
>JAULBY010053594.1:0-11416 GCA_032358315.1 Ophiocytium majus
CCGGAGAAATTGCTTCTTTGTTACTGCTATGTTGCTGTTGCTGCTGTTCCCACTGGGTGAAGTGAACCTGTAACACTTGGGCGTGGAACCACCGCCGCGTGCCGCCGCCAGCGCCGCCGCCGCCGCGTCCAGCCGCGGAAGCAAGCCGCCGTTTGCGCACTGCAGCATGCCGCCGCCGCACCTCACCGCCTTGAGGCTGCCGCCGCGCGCCGCGCCGCACAGCATGCGCACGCACACCGGCACCCCGAACTCCGCGCCCGTGGCGAGGTCGAACACGTCACGTGGGGCCCATCGGCCCAGGGCGTCCTGAAACCCCAGCAGCGTCACCACGCCTCCGCGGCCAGCAGAAACGTGCCTGGGCGGCACAGCACGGAGCGCCACGTGGTGCAGCAGAGGGCCTCCGGGGCGGCGGCAGCCACGGTCGCCATGTAGGCGGCGCGGAAGCGAGGGCCGTGGACGCCACCAGCAGCCAGTGGCCGGGGCCGACCAACTGGAGGATGAGAGGCAGCAGCTGGGGGTCGGCGAGCACCGCCGCATGCGCCGAGGGGGAGGTGCTGTGCCGCTTGGCGCCTCTGGGCTCTGAGTCGGTGCCAGCAGCGGTGCTGCCGGCTGTCAGCGTGGCGGTTAACGCCCGCAGCTGTGCAGGCACGGCGTGTGCGAGGGGGAGCTCCGGGTCGGCAGTCACAAGCAACGCAGCGACCGCCTGGAGGCCCTCCAGCTCCGCAAGCAAGCCTGGCGTCACCGGCCTAAAGGGGTCTCCTGTGGTGGCCCGCAGCATCATGAGGGGGGGGTGGAGATGGGGGTGTCAACTCATGTTTTTTTGTGCCCGCTGAGTTGCAAGACAGCTGCCATCCCTGCCGGCGTGCGGCCAAGACGAGCTTGGCAATGGCTGCAAGGATTAGGGTGTTTATGGAGTGAGCGCACAGTGATGATAGGACCAAGTGCTGCACTCCGCAACCAAGTCTGGCACAGAGGCGCGCCCGCGGGCCCGAGCACTGCCAAAGGCAACCTTGGGAAAAAGAGGGTTTGAAGTTGGTTGGTCTGCGGCCTCGAGGCCCACACACATCGCAGCAGCCGTTGTGGCACTTGCCCGGTGCGAGGCTCGGACGCTCCCCCCCGGAACAAACTGTGCTGACGGAGCTGAGCAGTGCTGGTGCTGGCGCCGGTGGTGGCGGGCAGCTCGTGTGCTCTTCCTGCGACCACCAACTCACCTCCAGTTTTGCTGTCAGACTACAGTGAAGTTTCGCCAATCATGCATCCACACGTGGCACATGCAGGGGCACACTGCTGGCGACGCGACGTCCGCGCCGCGGGGTGCGCGCAACGTCGACAATCACACCATTTCGTGGCAACCAATGCAGCGAGTGCTTTTAAAGAATGCGAATGCAATGGAACCGCCTTCCCAGCAGCAGGAAGCTGCTGCTGCTGCTGCCGAGACAGCTGAACACGGGCGAGCCAGCGCACAGAACACGATTGCGGACAGCCTTTTCTTGTGTCACATGTCGGTGCATGTGCGCAGTGAGCTAAACTCATCATAAAACACCACATTGTGAGAATGCCATCCACGTGGTTATGCACGTGAACGACATCCGGGAAAAGCAGTGACCCGCCAAAAGACAGCAACCGCACTTTCCTCAGGACCACCTTGGGGTGAAGCATGCAGGTGCCCCGCACGCCTCTGGACCTGGTCGCCGGCTCCCGTGTGGTGCCCCCCGTGGTGGTGTGTCCGAACAGCCATGCTCACGCGTAAAAAGTATTCCATTCCATATGGCAACAGCGGTGCAGATGCCGGGTTGAGGCAAATAGGCGGTGACGCACCAGTGCCGGGATGCAGCAAGTGGCGATTTGGGTTACCCCGTACGTTGTGCGTCTGTTGTCTGGTTGTCCACCGCATTGTGCCCGCAAAAAGCCCATGCTCACGGTATTTACAGCCCCTGCTCGGGTCAGCCAAGACTGCGTCCCCAAACAGAACAGCGCACGTGCATGCATAGGTGCACACCAACGCGGGCCCACAGCCACGCGCTCGCGGCCACAGGCGCATGCGTGCAACACACAATTAAAGCTACTTCTAGCGCAGTGTGGCTGCGCCGTAGTGCCTGGCAGGCACTGCCTGTGCCACGCGCCAGCATGGTGCATTGGCTTGGCGAGCACCAGAGCCAGGGCTACCACCGCCTCGAGGCGTTGCCTGCACCGCACCGCCAGCGGCGCCTGCCGCCGGCGCCGCAAGAGCTGTTACGCGGCACACACACGCGGCCGTTCTCTCCGAGTGTGCCCACAGCCACTGGCGCTGGCGCCGCCGTCTCGGGCACCGCACAGAGCGCCGGCAGCGCCGCAGCAGCCATAGAAACGGCGCCACCAGCACCCTGCTCAGCAAACTGCGCCAAAAAAAGATGCGCCACGTGCTATACCAAGGCGCGGCGCCCCCAGGCCTGGCGCCCCCAAGGCGTGGCGCGCCCAGGCGCCGGCGCCTCTCCGCAAGCGAGCCCGCAGCGGCTGGCGCTGATGCCGCCATCACGGGCGCCATGCGCATGCGCCAACGGCAGCGCTGGCGGCAGCAGCACCGCGGCAGCACAAGCACCGATCAGCAAGCCGCCCCGAGACGGACGGACCACACGCTATGCCAAGGCGCGGCGCCCTGTACGTGCCGGCGCCACCTCTGCCGCGAACCGCCCACATCGGCTGCGAAAAGCTTGCGGAGCGCTGTGCGGCGCTTGGAACTCTCTGTGTTGTTGAACTTCTTGATGAAAAAACTGTGTTTTAGCGCGCTGCGCGCCGTCAGCGGGCGGCGTACGGCGGCGGGGCGCTGGCGACGGCGGATGGCTGTCGCACGTCGTGCTGCTGGGGCTGCTGTGAGGCGGCGCTGCCCTGCTGCTGCCACTGCATGAAGGAGGAGTGCTGCTGGCGCAGCGTGTCGCGCACGTCCTGCATGACGGGGCGCGCGGGCAGGACGCCCTTGCGCGTGAAGTGCTCCACGACCTGGCCGGGGATCTCGCTGAGCACCTGCGGCGTGTCGAAGTTGTGGGGGAGAAGTTGAAGTGGTTAGGGAGCGCGCAGCAGGTGGGTTTTGGCATTACCGGTTTCGCTCCCCACACCCCGTTCGTGTGTGATGCCGCTGCCACCAGTGGGTAAGCACGCACCGCGCGTGCCAGCGTGTTGGAGAGAATGATTGTGTATGTGAGAATCGCGCGCACATCATACATACCAGCACAGTACTACAATCCTTCAAAAAGTATATGGTACTGTACATGTACACTTCAAAAGTGTATGCTTGAAGTACACACACGGTAAGCAGCTGTCGCAGAACGCATCTGAGGTTGCAGCTGTTCCATAATTCATTTGCGGTTGCAACTGTCCCTAATGCACAGGGTAAGACTGACTACAGACACATACGTACACATAGGGCGTGCACGTGTTCCGAAATGCACTAGGAAGGGGTGCCCCTACTTTCGCCGGGTTTTGAAGGGGGTGCTAGCTGCTGACCCAGTACACGCGCGCGGGCGCAGCTGGTGTGGCGCTATAGCCACTGGAGCTGCCGTCTATTGCTGTTATGGCTGCTGATGCGTGCCTGGGCTGTGGAGCGAGCTGTCACTGGTTTTCGTGCAGCAGTTTTGTGAGGCGCGTCCCAACTTTCGCCGGTTTTCGTTATGCAGGTTTGGTGCATGATGCTAACGCTCGAAGTGCAAATGGTGGAACAGCGGGGCCAGCACAGCTGGGATTGGCAGCGCGAGGTGCACCGCAGCTAGGGCAGGCGCTGCGCACCCCCTGCCCGCAGCGCATGCTACGAGAGTGTGTGCAGCGGCAGGTGCGCCCGTTGTGGGCTCTCTTGTCTGCATTGCTTCTAGTCAAGACGATCTGCTCCAGAAGGTGTGAGAAGCGATTGTGAACCACCAGCGCCAACGCAGCAGCATAAACGAATGCGCGGGTATGCCAGCGCCAGAGCAAGCTGCTGTCACCCTCCCACCAGCGCTGCATGCTGCATGAGTGTGTGCAGCGAGAGAACTGGCCTCTGATCTCTCGCGGTGCACTGCAAAAAGCGGATATCAGCCTAACGAAAACCGGCGAAAGTAGGGGCAACTTCACCCAAACCGGCGAACTTAGGGGCATCCCTTCCTAATTGAAATTGCAACTGTTCTGGGACGCCTGGGACGCACTTTAAGGTGCGACGCTGCCCCACAACACACTTTGAAGTTGCAACTGCCCAGAGGTGCACTTGCACTTGCAACTGTCCCAACGCACTTCAACAATGTCAAACAGCTTCCTGTGCCGGAAGTGTGCGCCACGCACCTCCTTTGCGAGTGCCTGCTGCCCCTTGCCGACGACCTCCCGCATGGGCACAAACTGCACAATGTCGCGCACCGCCTTCTTGCCGGTGGAGCTCGTGAGCCGCACGTCGTCGCCGTCCAGCTGCTCCATGCTGCGCAGTTTTTGTGTGCGTTTTGCAGCAGCACGAGGGGGGGTCAGCACAGTGCTGCATTGCGCATTTCGCCTGTCCAGCTGCTCCATGCTGTGCAGTTTTTGATAGGTGCCATTGTGGTACTACTTCAACTTTCTAGATACTTGAAGCACCTTATAACTGCTTCAGTGAGTAGATTCATGTGGTACAAGCGCATTCGGACTCGCCTGTCGGAGTTTGCACCGCCAACGCCGACAACGATGATACAGACGGGCAGCTCCATACACCGGTACATGACTACTCTAATGCTACTCAAGTACCTTTGTACCATTAAATTGGCAACAGCACGTGGGAATTTGCCTGTCAAAGTCTGTGCAGCCAACACCGCATATGATGACGCTGAAGGGGGGCTCCATCATGTTATAGACACCACCGTGGTAATAGCACGCACTTGAAGTTCCTCATAAGCAGTTTCATATAAGATGATTTATGTGGTACAAGAGCATGGGGACATGCCTGTCGAAGTCTGCACCGCCAACGCCAACAATAATAATGCTGAAGGGCAGGCCCACCTACTTCCAGTTTATACTTGAGGTATCTTACAAGCACTTCAGCAGTGCATCCACGAGGTACAAGCACATGGGGACTCGCCTGTCAGAATCCGCACCACCGACGCTGACAATGGTAATGCCGAAGGGCAGCTCCATACCTATGGTAGGTAACTCTGTAGTACCAGTATATACTTGAGGTACCATACAAGCACTTCAGTGCTGCATGCATGTGCTACAAGCGCATGGGGGACTTGCCTGTCAAAATCCGCACTGCCAACGCCGACAATGATAATGCTGAAGGGCAGCTCCGCGGCGGCCACGATGGCGTCCGTGGTGTTGCCCATGTCGTTGATGATGCCATCCGTCAGGATGAGCAGCACACAGTACTTGAGGCTCCTGCTCAGCATACACACACACACACACACACACACATGCCAACCATGGCACCAGCAGCAGCAGCAGCAGCAACAGCAGCAGCAGCGGCGGCAGCAGCAGCAGCAGCAGCAGGCAAAGTGCGGTGATATGTCTGCACCGGCACAGTAGCAGCGCGTCTGAGAGGGAGGGCTCAAGCGTGCAAGTGCCTTGAACATATTTTGTTTCCGCAAGTTCGGCTTTTTTGGCTGAAGTTCAAACAGCATGGGCGTTCCCAAACTTCAACTGTTGCAGGCACGTGTGGCGCAGTCGCTCACCGGGCCTCGCGCGCCTCGAGCGAGGCCGACACGCTTGCCAAATCAACATTGAATTCAACATACTGCCTAGGTAGTATTGCTGTCAGCACATTCGGCTTCCTGTACCGCAAGTTCAACAACATGCTGTCTCCAAACTTGGACTGTTGCAGGCACGTGTGGCGCAGGCCCTCACCGGGCGTCGCGCGTCTCGAGGGAGGCCGCCACGGCAGCGGCTTGGTTGATCACCGGCGCAAAGAGTGTGGGGCCAAACAGCTCCACAACGCGCACGCTCTGGTAGTAGGACTGCGGGCAAGAGCAGCACAGCGCAAAGGCACAGCGGTGAGGTGGGTGAGGTTGGGAGGACTGTGGTTCAGGGCGGCGTCTGTGGTGGTGAACTGAAGTATCCAGGATTCGTGGAATGCTCCTGGGTGTACTTCAAAGTACTACTTCGAAGTACAGTGGTATGTAAAAGTAAATACAGCAAACACTATGCTTCCACGCCTGAACGCGCGACATGCGGCACATATGGTGCACGGTGAACATGAGACAGCCCAGCACACGCCGCGCCAGGGGGCAGCGGCGGCGGCGGCAGGTAAGGTGGGAAGGGCCCCTCCTCCAGAGCAGCGATGCGAAGAGTGCAGGTGCCACATGTAGGATAGTGATGACGGGGGCGAGGGAGTGCAACGCACAGCACACGCCAGGGGGGGAGCCGTGGCGGGCATGTGTGTACACAAGCTGCAGTCATGGCACTTGCTGCGCACCAAGTAGTGCGCGGCATGCGCCACGTGCGTACAGTACGGGCATGTGTTCCCACGACATGCGGTCGTTGCGCCTGCTGCGCACGGTCGGAGGCTGACTGCAACACCGGGCTATGGCGGACAGGGCAGCAGGGGGGAGGGAAGGGGGGGGGGGGGGGGGCTAAACACACCTGCAAAATGCCCGTGACCCCGACGACCTCTGGATGTTCCTCGTTGCCGTTCACCTGCGTCCAAGACAAAAGAATGGCATCGCAGGGCGCGTGCCGGCAGGCATGATGTGATTGGTGCGGACTGCAGTGGCAAGGCGCGTCGGGGCAGGCGAGTGTGCCGGCGGGCGGCGGTTGTGCGCGGCGGCAGCAGCGGTCAGGCGCTAGCCATGTACTACTACGTAGTACAAAAGTAGGGTTTGTGTAAATACTTTGTAGTTTATGTAATGTATATGTAAAAGATACGTGAAAGGAATTTATACGAAGTATCATGCACCGGTACCATGCATACACAAGTGAGGTACATGTAATGTACTTCGAAGTATTTCAGAAGGATGCATATGCGTGTCTGCAACCAAAGTGCAGGCTGCGGCACGCGTGCGTGGGGGGACGCAGATGCACACCGCGTGAGGGCCGCAAGCCTTGGCACTCACCGGAAAGCAGTGCGAGACGGGCGCTCCCTTGTAAGGCTTGCCTCCTGCAGGGGCATGGGGCAGCGTAACACGCAGACAACACAGGTATCTCATTATGTACTTCAGAAGTAATGCAAAAACTTAAAAGCATCACCTACTTGAAAGCACCAGACACCACCAATAGGTAGTGATAACTGGAATGAAGGGAGCAATGTGGGTGGCGCAGCGGTGTGCGTGTCTCACCGAAGCCGTACAATGGGAACTGGTTATCCGTGGGGTATGTTACTCCATGTACTCTGGGCAGCCACTCAAACAATGTTCTGGCGCAGTTGACCCCCGTGTTATATGTAGCCAACAACACAAAAGAGTGTGTGTGTGTGGGGGGGGGGGGGGGGGGCTACTGTTGCACCACAACTTGGTGTGCAGAAGTGGCTGACGCGGCTGATTACTTGGGCGCCAGCAGGTAATAGAAACGGAATGGGAGGAGCAATGTGGGCGGCGCAGCAGCATGCGCGTCTCACCGAAGCCGTACAGCAGGAACTTAAAAGCTCTTGACTACTGACAGCACTAGACAGTACCGGTAGGTAGTAAGAACTGGAATGACGGGAGCAATGTGGGTGGCGCAGCGGTGTGCCTCCTCACCAAAACCGTACAGCGGGAACTGCTTGTCCGTGTCGTAGAACTCAAGGATGCCGCCGATCTGGGCAATGGCCTGCAGCGACGGCACGGACCGCCAACAGCAACACGCGGCAGCGGCGAAGGGAACGGCACCACGTGTCAGCAGTCAGTCGCACCCACGCGCGAGTACTGTATGCGTCCGCCCTTTCCCCCTGTACCAAGCTGGAAAGTGCTGAAAAAGGCTGCAGAAGCGGAGGCGGCAGCGGCAGTGGCGGCTCACAGTCAGGGACACGCGGCATGCGTCTAGGCCCGGAGTGGGAGTCGCAGGGGAACAGGCCGCAAGGGCGGCGGCGGCGGAGGTGGCTGCTGCAGCGGCGGC
The DNA here is from genome assembly GCA_032358315.1 of Ophiocytium majus. Taxonomy (NCBI): domain Eukaryota; class Xanthophyceae; order Mischococcales; family Ophiocytiaceae; genus Ophiocytium; species Ophiocytium majus. The sequence continues at coordinate 7,987 of JAULBY010053594.1, forward strand.
GGAGGTGGCTGCTGCAGAGGCGGCGGAGGCTGGTACTGCTGCGGCAGCGGTGGTGATGGGGGCGGCTGCTGCGGGGGAGGCGGCGGCTGCTGCAGCGGCGGCGGAGGCGGCTGCTGCAGTGGAGGGAGGCCGCTGTTGCAGTGCCGGCGCGCACCTCTGAGTACTCGTTGAGCTTGCCGCTGGGGTCGATGTAGTGCAGGCTGTCGCGCGATGCGGGGTCGCCATTGCTGCCCGTGAAGTCGACCGCGCACCTGCATGCCGGTGGCAGCGGAGGCGGCGGAGGGAGTGGCGAGTGTGGGCGCGGCAGCGGCTGCGTGTGGGGTGCTTGGCGGCGGCCACGGGGAGGAGGGCACACCAGCAGCGGTCGTGCATGCGCGCTGTGCGTGGTAGCATGTGCTGATTTGGTGCCGTGGGAGCATGTTGCACTGGTGGCAGCGTCAGCTGACGGGTACGTGGCGATGCAGGCTGGGCATGTCGTGACTGGCCTGCCGTGGCAGATAGCGGCACATCCACATGGGGCACACAGTTCAAGTAGCACATACATACTACTCCAAATGTTTAACCTCCATACTTTTCGAAGTACAGTGCACTCGCGATTCACTTCGCTTTGATTTAGTGCGGTATGCGGTTAAATGCGGGGTCCAGAGACCTGTCACAGACCACATGATTCTATATAAACGATACACAATGTCCTCTTTGATTTAGTGCGGGTCTTGCTCCAGTGCGGGGTGCTAGGGGGTGACACTACCCCGCACTAAATCGCGGGTGCACTGTATACTGCACTGAAGTAGCACGTCATTCCTGGCGTGCCTTGTTGCTAGGTGAAGTGTGTATGAAGTGTACACTACGCAAGTAGTACATTTTACACTACTACCAGTAGCGTGTACTCACATGTACAGTGGTGTCACAGCCATGCTTAGCCGACCTCAGTGTGCATCATGCCGTGTACCCGCAGTCTCGTCGGCTAGTCCTAAAGTGTTTCGCTGCATAGGGACAGGGGCACCTCAATGGCCACGCCCTTCGCACTCGACCACACATGTGCACAGGGCTTTCCGCGCCCAACATGCACACATGTTGTAGATACCACATATGTGCATGCTTGCTGTACATCACTCAGTAAGGTGACACTTACTCTCAGTGATGGGGCAGCGTAATTTACACGTTACACTACGAAGTACGAAATGGAGCGTATGCGTACGCCCCAAAACCTGACACATGGCGCATGTGCCGTACAAATACGTACATAATCGAATGGAAACTCGTTATGCGCCGTATTCATAAACTGCAGTGTACGTGTTCATGCGCCGCATAATGGAAATTTCATTCGCTGTGACCCATCACTAATGATTATCAGTTATCACAGCAATGTTGGCAGCACTCACGTGAACTGCAGCTCCATGCCGCCCCTTAGGTAGTCGAAGAAGGAGGGCCGCGTCTCCAGTGCGCATGACCGGATCAGAAGCTCGCTGCACCTTTCCCCAGCCTGCGGCAGCCACCACACACACACACACACACACGCACACACAGGACAGAGCACGTCTCAAGTCAGCGCCAGAGCAGTGGTGTGTGTGTGTGTGTGTGTCAGCGCCACAGCAGTGGTGTGTGTGTGTGTGTGTGACACCACAGCAGCACCGTGTGTGTGTGTGTAGCCCACCACCACCACAGCGCCACCAGCCGCAGCATACACTTTTCCACACTCAGCGGTGATGCCCCGCCCCCGCCCCCCCGCCCGCCCCACGCCGCCAGAGCCGCCGACCGCAGCACGCATACCCGTACACTTGCACACACGCTTGCACATGGATTGTATGGGAAACATGCGGTTTGCGATACCACCCCCCCCCTCCCCCCTCCCCCTTAGTCCTCCCCCTCCGTCCCCTCCCCCCGCCCCACCACAGAGCCACCGAGCGCACGCACACTCACCGGCGGCGCTAGCATGTGTACATGAGGTACCAGTACCCACATGTGCAGTGAGACATACGCACAGGCTGTACTGACCGGTAGTGATGGGCCAGGGCTTATAGATACATATGTCGAAGTACGTTTTTTTATGGTATGCTTCAAGTGGTAGCAAATACGGCGTATTGCACGCCCGAAAAAATGTTTTCCGTCCTCGCCCTGATGCCGTATAATACGTCTATATAGATACACGCCGTATTTACATGCGCTATACGGCGCATACTTCTAAGTACTTCAGAAGTACATGGTAGTATACTTCGAAGTAGGAAAATAAAACTACTAGTGGTACGCCCTATAATGTGGTCCACGATAGGGCAGACGCGCCTCACCGGCGACGTCAGCGACAGCGCTCCGCCGGCGCTGTCTTTGGTCATGCAAGCCAGCATGAAGCAATGGTGTGCGCCCAGCCCCATACAAAACATGCTGATGGTGCGAGTACCCAAATATGCAGTGAGACATCGCACAGACTGTGCTAACCGCGCTGGCGGCAGCAAAGCGTACGCATAGCAACTCACCGGCGACGTCAGTGACAGCGCGCCGCCGGCCCTGTCCTTTAGGTTAGGGGACGGTAAACGTTCATTTGAGTACGTTGCATGCCTCATGTAACTCATCACTATACACTTGTTACTATCGCTACTGGTACGTTGTGTGTATGGGAATCATGTGGTCTGCGATAGGCCAGACACGCTCACCGGCGACGTCAGCGCAACGCGCTATATTCCAAGTACAAGTATAGGTAATATACTAAAGTATACAGTATAGGATTGGTTATTAAGCTACTACTAGTAGTAGTGCTTCTGTAGTAGTACGCCCTATGTATGGGAATCACATGGTCCACGATAGGCCAGACGCGCTCACCGGCGACGTAAGCGACAGCGCGCCGCCGGCGCTGTCTTTGGTCATGCAAGCCAGCATGGAGCAATGGTGCGCACCCAGCCCCATACAAACATGCTGACGGTGCGAGTACACATGTGCATAGGGTTGCCGGCATCGTGATTTCAGGACGTTACGGTCAACGGTAATTCCATCATGCCCGCTGCCTTGGCATTTGCGATGGCCGCACCGTGCTGAACACAAAACCTTGTGGAAGATGGTGCAAAGTACTACTGTAGTAGAATAAGCTTTCGGCGAAATTGCTACGAATTACCGAGTAACGTTGAGAAAAAAATACAATTCCGGCAACCCTACATATGCAGTGAGACATCGCACAGGCTGAGCCTACCGCGCTGGCGGCATTGCAGGCGGCGCAACAACGTACACGCGGTAACTCACCGCCGATGTCAGCGACAGCGCGCCGCCGTCCCTGTCCTTAAGGTCCTGCACGCTGGCCCTTGCGCTGCCGAGCAGGTGATGCGTGCCCTTCTTGTCCCAGCTGAGGATCTCCAGCAGCAGCGGGCGCTGAGCGTCGCCGCCCGACAGCACCGCCAGAGGCGCCACAATGGGGTTCCACGCGGGGCTGGGGGGGCGGGGGGGG
>JAULBY010053605.1:0-11414 GCA_032358315.1 Ophiocytium majus
CAGGGTTGGTGCACGTCATAAATCGGCCCTAGCGCGAACGGACATGTTTTAAGCAGGTTGCTGCGCCGCTGAAAAAATCGAGAAAAAACATATGGGACTAATGGTACTAATTATGTCACCCCCCCTTTTGAAGAACTGCCGCTCCCTTATTATTTCACCCCCCCTTATGACTGCCCCCACCTAATGTTTTGCACACCCCCACACCCAGCACGGCCAGCACAGCCTGTTCTGGGAGGGCATATATTGTTTCATGCACTTTGTCACCGACCTGCAGCGACCTGTGAATTGTCGGAGCTGGCCGGCGCAGCAGCAGGGGCGGCAGCAGCAGCGTCTGGCTCCTCTCATGAGAGGTCGAGACAGAGCTTTGCCCAGGCTGTGCCGTCGGTGATCCCCCGCCCTACCTAGAGCTGCCCCGACCCCCTACCTCTGCCCTGCCCGCCCTGCTGCTGCCCCCCGCCCTATCTATCTCCACGGGTGACCCTGGCGCTGCTGGTGCAGCGCAGCAGCAACATGCTCAAATTGCTACAGCAGCAGCAGCCCCCAACGGCGGGTGCTGGTGCTCGAACAGGCAGCGCCAGGCGGCGGCGCGCTCTCTCTCTCTCGAACATGGCAAGCATGCTGGTTTGCATGGCTACCGCTGGGCGGGTCGGCGAAATTGCTGACCGTTCTCGCCGTTCTTCCCAGAAAACGGCCAGGAAACGGCCGGGACACGGGCAACATGGTGCTGCTTTTTGCATGGGGGGGTGCCAGAGGCGTCTGGGAAGCTTTTCCCTAGATATGTACCCCCCCCCCCCTCTGAGGTTTTGACTTGCCGTCCCCTATGACCCCCTCCCCCCCTTGTTATTGCCAGTCCCTATTTATGGAGGGGGGTCTTAAAGCACTAGACGGTATTACATACCACACGCTTATACTCCCAGTACTGGTAATTAGGCACATGTAACTTCGACTTGCAGAAGATGAGGGACAGGCGTGTACACACACGTTTCTGAAAAAGTATGTGCAACACATGCATGTACTAGCAGTACATAAGAGAATAACACTACAGTCGTGTACAGACTACGAAGTAGTACTTGAGGCATATTATAACAAACACACTTCGAAGTATACTATAGAAGCACATGTACATTCTTGTCTTGCGATTTCTCACCTGATGGCTCATCGCCATCGTCACCACCATCACCATCCGCCGCCTCATCTTCGCCATGTATACACGTGTACTTCCGAAGTAGATGCATGTACTACTGAAGTATATTATGACAAGCACATACTATAGAGGTACGTGCATTCTGGTTTGGCGATTGCTCACCTGGTGGCTCGTCGCCATCGTCGTCGCCATCACCATCCTCCTCCTCGTCTTCGCTGTTGTCCGCCTCGTCAGCGTCCGCGCTGGGCGCCTGCTGCTGCTGCTGCTGCTTCGCGCCAACTTCAACTTGATCTTTGCCAACTTCAACTTGATCTTTGCCAACTTCAAGTTCACGGTCATCTTCGTCATCTTCGTCATCTTCATCCTCGTCATCTTGGTTGAGCAGGTCCTCAAACATGTCCGACATGTCGCTCTTGCGCACCTGCGCGGCGGCAGTTGAAGTTGAAGTTGGTGATGGCATCAGCAGCAGCGGCAGCAGCAGCAGAGGGCTGAGCAGCAGCGGTGCGCATGAGCAGTAACAGCGCTCAGAGGCAGCAGCAGCGGTGGCCGCAGCGGGAGCACGGCAGCCCATGTTCTCAGGCAGTACAGCAGGCCATGTTCAAGTTGGTGGCAGCAGCAGCAGCAGCAGCGGCAGCAGCAGCAGCACAGGGTGGAGCAGCGGCGGTGCGCATGAGCAGCAGCAACAGCGCGCAGAAGCAGCAGCAGCGGTAGCCGCAGCAGCAGCATGGCACCCCGTGTTCTCACACACAACAGTCGAAGTTGAAGCTGGTGGAAGCAGCGGCTGTAGCAGCAGCAGCGGCGGCGGCGGCAGCGACAGCAGCGACATTCCCCGGCACTGGCCACCAACAGAACGCTCAAGTCGCGCGTGGCGGCCATGCATGCGGTACTTTCAGTTGAAGTTGAAGTTGGTGTCAGCAGCAGCACCGTCCGGCGTCACGTGTTGCATCTCCCTTCTGTTTCAAACGGCAACCAGGCTGCTTCGCCACAGCAGGGTGCTGTGCGGAAATACAGCACTGCCGCTGTGGCTGCAGTGGGGCATGCACACGTGCTCACCCCTGGACGTTCCGCCCTGCGCCGCTGCTCCGGTCAGCTTCAGCTTCTACTTCCACATCTACGTCAACCTTCAGGCGCACTGCTCAGTCATACCTCGCCCCCAACCGCTGCCGTGGCTGCCGCATGCGCGCCGCCAGTTGAGCTTTCGCATCTGCAAGCGCTGTATCAAGCGCTGCTGCAGCAGGTGCCACCAACTTTAAGTTGAGCTGCTGTGATGCACCGCTTCTGCACACATAGTGGGGCGCGTGGCTGTGTGTGTGCAAAACTGGGGAATTGGAACTTCAATGTTTACACACACGTCCCGGTCACAGGTAGACGTTGATCCCGACAACAACAACGCACACCAATGTGGCAACTTCAACATCACCGTCACTGGCTACCTCGCCCTGAATGTTGAAGTCCATGCGCACGCGTTGTCCACACAATACTCCCGGAGTTCTGAAGTACACGTTAGTGTTCGCAATCCTAAGCATTGCCAGCTCTTTCGCTACACCTGTCTGATCCCTTTTTCTGGTCACGCGCACCGTGTGCAAAGGGCTTTCCGCGCCCTAAGCGGAGTTTAATATACTACTGTAGTAAGTACGTACATACTACAGTATTATATATATACTTCGACGTATATGGTATTAACGAAGTATACTGCTATGTGAGTATGCTGCACGAAGTATATAATGTAATTTGTACATGTTTACTTCAGTATATAATGCATACTTGAACTACATCCATTCTTCAGTATATATATACCTATGGTATAATGTATACTTAAAGCACATGCGCACCTCGCCCTGGATGTTGAAGTCAATGCGCACGTGCTCTTCGCCGACCGTGCGCTCCAACGAAATGTCGGGGCACCCCTCCTGCATGAATATGGTAAAGCCGCGGTCCTCCAGGGCCGAGCGCAGCTCCTTCACATCTGCATCAGGAACGCACACAGAAATACATGACCAGCATGCGGTTTACAAAGACGTGTCGGCATATAATGCGTAATACTAGTAGTACTACATTATTACAATGGTGCAACAGTACTTCGTAGCGTCCACTACATGCACACATACTTCTGAAGTATAGCCACGGTTGTCGAGGGACGAGCGCAGCTCCTTAACATCTGCAAATGAAAAAAAATACATGCCGGCATGCAGTTTACATGACATGTCACCATATACTGCGTAGTAAATTTCTCAATATACATACATACCGAAGTACGCAGACTATACAGTACTGCTACATCCTCTGGAAGTATGTATACACTGTTTACGTCTGCACAAGAAACACACACACAAGTATACGTGTCCAGCGTGCTGTTTCTGATGACATGTCGACATGTACAACTGTGTACTTGAGATATGCCACAATATGTACAAGTAGTAACTTAATGATTTGCACTTGCGGGCGTGCAAGATACCATGCCATGCATGCCAGCACGCTCGTGACGATGGCACATGCCCGGCAGTGTATACACAAGAAGTCACAACTTGGAACAACAATATCAACAAGTGCTGCTAACAGGCCGGCCTGAGCTGCCGGCAGGCTAGGGATCAACCTGCTGGTGGCATACTTAAGTACATGTGTGGTATAACTGGACCATATTAGGTACATGTGTATACCGGCACCTGTATAGATGACGTAACACTACTCGAAGTATACAACTACGAGGTGCCACATGTGGCGCACAGTGTAAAACGCTGTGTGCACTGCTTCTGAAGTACAGTCACGCTGCCACATACTTTGTGTCCTACGAGCAGTGTGTACACTGTACATGTGTGTGTATGCATGCATGCATGTAATCGTAAATGTGAATGAAAATATAATTGTAAATGCAGATAAAAATGCATCTGCACTTGTGGGCGTGCAAGAGCGCAGGCCGTGCAAGCCAGCACCAAGCAATGGCAACCATATACTACACTAGTACTTCTGAAGTATATGTGAAAGAAACCAAAAAGGTGACTGAGCCCAGGTACTCCCGTGGCTGGGGCAGAAAGCCAGGCCGAAGCCTGTGTGGTGATCTATCCACTTGGTCAGAACCAAGTGGCCCACACCCTACACGCGCCGGTGAGTACCCTTAAGGGCTAGGGATGCTTCTGAGTAATACAACAGCAAAGTGTTGGCCCACTACCGCTTGGGCACGCACACCCTTGCTGGCGCACAGTCTGTTGCCTATGCACCTACCCGGGTCAACCCCTTCTGGTAATTCATTTCTGGCAACCTCCCGCTAGCCCCTGTTTACAGGTGTGGTCTGGTGATGTGGAGCGGATGCTTTTCATTTTCCAAGTACGTTTGACTTAATTACTAACGTTGAGCATTGCGGAACGCAGGTGCCGGTTGGGGAGCACAACGTGGAGGATTTTGTGCGCAAGTACCTGTTCCACCACTGCCTAAAGCCGCGTCTGCAGGCCCTGGAGTGGATCCGAGCCGGCTTCACGCGCCACCTCCACTTTATGCTGGCGGTAAGAGACCGTTCCATGCGCGCAAATGACACTACTGAAGTATTACTAGTAGCATGTGTTGTATAAAGTAAAACTAGTCTAGTATACATGCATGAACTGTGTGCATGGGCGTCGAGCGGCACCTCAACTTCTCTCTGGCGGTGAGAGCACGCTTGCCGCTGCTTTCCATGTACGCAACTGGCATAGTGTTGCCTACTTCTGAAGTAATGGTGTATACCTGAGGAGGTGCAGGCTGAGCAGTTTTTGCCCGTGCACATGCAGCGGCACCAGAAGCACTTCTTTTGCCAACCAGCTGCTTGCGTCGGTGTTGCTGTTTCTGCTTGGTGGAGGCTGGTCAACCAGCTTGGGAGAAGCTTCTTTTGCACACGCCATGCACAACACCGATGCTGCGCTACACATCAGGGGTGCCGAAGTGCATGCAGTCATGTTGAGATGTGACATCACGCCGCAGGCTGAGCAGGTTTTGCACACGCGACACAACGCGCGGGCAGCACCCGCCACTCGCTGTGGGACAGCAGAGGCGGTGCTGCACGCGCACACAAGCTGAGTCATGGGTTTTGGGACAATGGGGCTGTGTTGTGTGTGCTTGGTGTGTGCTGCCTGCGTGCTCAGCAGTGGGCAAAACAAGTTCATGTGGGTCGTCGCCCCAGCAATGGTGTTGCGGAGGCACTCAGGTGCTGGCTCACGCAGCAGCTGGCGCCTGGGCAGGCAGACACGCCAGTGGTGGTGGTGGTATGCGACTGTGGCCAGCGTGCATGTCTTGCGGGTTGGTGCTGAATGCCTACCGTCTGGTACGACGAAGTCAGCTGCTCTGTGGTGCACTCTTCCATGATGGCAGCCACGCAGATGCCCGCAGCACACGGTCCATGCAACACGAAAAACTTGGAGAACACACAATTTAAAGGTGAACTTCAAGTACAATTTATATAGATCACGCCATGTGTATGGCTGACTGTGTGCTCACACAGCGTTGGTGCTCACAGGTGTGCAATCATTATGCCTACCATCTGGTGTTGTGGAGGCTCCTGCTGTGGTGCGTTATTCGGTTACGGCAGCCGTGCCGGATGCCCACAGCACCCGGCGCATGCCATAACAACCCGCAAACTTGAAGTACAAGGTGAGGGTAAAGTTGAAGTACCAGTCATCACACACACGGCTAACTGCTGCTGCCACTGCCGCCTGTGCTACCGCCGCCGCCACTGCCACCGACTGCTGTCACCGACACCGCCACTGCCGCCGCCGCTGCCGCTGCCGCCACCGCCACTGCTGCCGCTGCTGCTGCCGCCGCTGCCACTGCTGCTGCCACCGCCACTGCCACCGACTGCTGCTGTCGCCGCCGCCACCGCCACTGCCGCTGCCGCCACTGCCACTGCCGCCACTGCTGCCGCTGCTGCTGCTGCTGCTGCTGCTCCTGCTGGTGCTGCTGGTGCTGAGCAGCTGTTCACGCGGCAGGAGCTGTGCCAGATGTTCAGCGGCAACGAGGCCGTCGACGCCGCAACGCTGATCCAGCACCTGCGGTTCGAGGACGACCCAGACTACCGGCTCAGCTGGGGCACACCCGCAATGGCTGCCACAAAGCGGTGCCTGCTGGAGGTGCGTGCCGCTTTTGTTTCAACCTTAACTTCAACTTGCAACTTCAACTGTTGAAGTACCTAATGTGACGATGACCTGGACTGCGGGCTCGGCTGGGGCACGCCCGCAATGGCCGTCACACAGCGCGCTGCCTGCTGGACAATTTTTCTGGTTGAACTTCAACAGCTTCACTTCAACCTGCAACTTCAACAGTGCTTGCTGCGCTGGGGTTAGATTGCGGGCGCAGCAGCTCACACACACCTGAAATGGCTGTCACACGCCGGTGCCTGGTGGAGGTGCGTGCCGCGTGTTTATTGTGCACGGGTTTTTATGTGCACATGTATTCTTGAAGTGTAGAGATCGGCGCTTGTTCAGTAGACAGTACACAGCTGTATGGGTATGTCGATACGGGGCCGTGCATGGCCGTTTCACTCTGCTACACGCCGGCGTGCATTACCTGGGGTCTTGCACGCCAATGTGAAAGAAACCTAAAAGGCTGCTAAGCCCAGATACTGCCGTGGCCGGGGCAAAGTGCCAGGCCGAAGCCTGTGGGGTGATTTGTCCACTCGGTGAAATGCACCAATGTGTAAATCTACAATTTGAAAGCTATTTAAAGAAACGCTAGGAACTTCCCTACTGTGCTGTCCACCTGACGGTGCTTCAATCATGCCATTGTGGGCGTGCGCTGGCATTGGAGTTCACGCCGGCGCTCAACTGCGACACCTTACAAAAGCTCTGCAGCGCATGACGCTCTCTGTCTGTTGCAATTGACCCCGGGCAACTGCTTCAGGACAGCACTGTGTGCTGTGCTGTAGCTGTGCTGTCCAGCTGATACTGCTGCAATGATGCCATTGTGGGTGTGCATGGGCGTTTCAGTGTATGCAGGCAATATCAGTGATGTGTGCAGCTCACTGTGGCAAGTTGCCCGGGCGACTAGTTAGAGAAGACGCCATGGTACGCTGTACTTCAGGAGTGCCATCGGCTGACAGTCCCACAGCATGGTAGATACAGCATGGTACACTGTTCTTTACGAGTGCCATCCAGCTGACGGTGCATCAAATCATGCCACTGTGGACGTGCATTGGCGTTTGAGTGTACGCAGGCGCTGTAAATACGCCGTATTTTGGCACTTCAGAAATATATCACATAAAATGCGTCATAAGCTCTGACCCATGACTACGTTCGTGTGTGCGCAGGCGCTCAAGAGCGATGCCTTCAAGGAAACGGCGGCGTGCCAGCGGCTGCTGCGGTGGATCACGGGAAACTCGAGCATACCCATCCAACTCGGCAGCAATGGCGCCACAGGTTTTGCCATCAAGGCGAGTGCAGCGATGGTACTCTTAATGCTCAGCATTGCATCGAAATCCTTCCTTCAGTGTACTTGAGGTACTGCTGTACTGGTTTCATTTACTGCATTGTGGGCGTGCAAAAGCCCATGCCATGCACGCCAGCGTGACGCAACGGTATGCCCGGACCCGCATACATATATGGACATACTTAGTGATGGGTCACGGCGTATAACGTATTTTATACGTGATACAAAGTAAGGCGTATTCCTACGTATTTATACGCCCAAAAACGCGATATACAGCGTATTTGCCGTATCAATACGTTCATCTGCAAACGTTGTACGGCGTATAATGCAAATATGATACGCTGTGACCCATCACTAGACATACTCTGCCAGGGCAGGCCGTCCGCCAGGGCAGCGCACAGTAGTACATAGCGGCGCTTACCCTTCCCCCTACCGCGGCCTACAAGTCTTGTGATTGAACGGGCATGTTAGTCTCAAGCACAGCCTGCAGCACGCAGCCAAGTCGCCAGCAGGTAAGAGGTGGCTGCCGGTGTGTATAAAGTGGTCACTTACTTGCTCCCGTAGCAAGTAAGAGGTGGCTGCCAGCGTGTACTTGAAGTACAAAGTGGTGACTTTCTCCCATAAATTACTTCAAGCCCCCTCTCCCCTCCCCCCCCAGGTGCAACTGCCTTTTGCGGTGCTTCAACCACTATACCGGGTTCTGCCGGGGTAAAGCTGCGGAAAAAAATACTTGTACTTTTGGTGGTACAGTAGCTAAAAGCCGCTTTCACCTCCACCCACCACCACCACCCCACCCCCTGCGGCAGGTGAAGCCAGGCGTCTGATAGAAGTACCTCAACAAATGTTTTGGTGGCTGCAAAGTATTTACTGTCCACACTGTTTTTGCTGCCAGCTATTGCCACATGGCCAAATGATACTTGTGATGAGCTCATCGCCGTCACTACCAAAAAACACTTCTACTTTTGGTAGTAGCTAACACCTGACCCCCCCACCACCGCACCCCCCACGGCAGCAAAGTGTAACTGTGTTTCGGCGGTGTTTGAACCAGTACATGCCCAGTTCTGCAAGCGTACGGCGGCGACAAACATTTGTGCTTTCGGCAGTAGCTAAAAGCTGCCCCTCCCCCACACCACCACACCACCCCCCACGGCAGGTGAACCCAGGCGCTTGATAAAAATACATCAGTGATTGTTTTGGTAGCTGCAAAGTATTGACCGTCCCCATTTTTTTTGCTGCCAGCTACTGCCATATTGCCAATACTACTACTAGTATGATGATATTGGGTGACGAGCTCATTCCTGCCACTTCAAAAGATACCTCTACTTTTGGTAGTAGCTAAAACCTGACCCCCCCACCAACCCACCCCCATGGCAGGTGAAGCCAGAAAAAAAGCCAGTGCAACACCAACTAAGGTGCCCGGCTGGTGGCGTGGTGCTGGTTGTCTGATGTTGGTTGTTTGCAGGTGAAGCCAGGCGTGAACGGCGGGAAGCTAGACCCCGGCTACTGCCCGCAGGCGCAGACCTGCTTCTGCACGCTGCGCCTGCCGGCGTACCCTGATGTGGTCACGCTGCTGGAAAAGCTCCACATGGCCATCAGCGAAGGCGATACGTTCGAAATAGCGTGAGACCACGCGCTGCCCCCCCCGCGCCGCTGCCGCCACGCCGCTGCCGCCGCGATGCGTTCGCAGCCCCAATGCACCTTGGCGTGAGCGGTATTACACCTGGTGCAGCGTGCTTGCGCTGCCGTGGCAGCAGCGCGGTTGCGGCCCCCGCCGCAGCCGGCGCAAGGGGGGTGAGCGACCTTGGTTGGGGGTGGACATTGCTGTCGCGCCGCTACAGTGAGTCACGGCCCATGGAGGCGCATTTTTTTGCACAAGTGGCTTGGCACATGCAGTGCATGCTGCACACCGCGCAATGCATTTGCAACTCCTTTCACAGCCAGCAGAACATGTACAGGTGCATGGCCTGTGGTTGACAGGCAGTCGCGCTGTCATGTGCAGTGCCCCATCCTTTTCCTGGGTTGAAAGTTGGGGTCTGGGAACCCTATCGGCACATGCACCAGTGGCAGGCAGCGGCGCGCACCCACGCATTGTGGCTGCAGCCCACACTGTGTGCTGCATGGCGGCAGCGCCAGTGGCAGAATGGGCTGGAGAGTGGGTGTGTTGTGCTGGTGGCAGGTCGCAAGCGGCAGGGGTGCACCCAGGCATGCCACCGAGCAGATGAACAACAGTTTGTGTGCAAGCCCGCATGTGTATGGATGTCGGGGGTGCGCGCAGCGCGGCCTGGCTGGCGCCAGCGTCGCTGCGTACTCATCAAGAGCTAGTGTGTAGCTAGGTATGCATGTTTGAGTGAACTTGGTGTTGCGTCGCGCCTACACTTGCCCCGACAAAGCTGCTGCGCCACGCACTAGGCAGCGAGCGCACAGACGCGACAGCATCCTGTAGCCAACAGCCCCCTATAGGTGCCATGCGCATTTTGTGTGCCTCTTTCGTCAATACAGTCCACAGCTTGTGTGTGGTGCCCTCATTTGCCTTTGCGCCCTCTCGCCTCAGACTGCCCTGTTGTCTTTGCCGACGTGATGCATGATGCCTGTGCTGGGGCGTGGTTTGTGTGCACTCGCGGCACGTCCTTCAGCAGGTCATGCCCGCTGCTGAGCACACCAGCAAACCTTCTTGTTGAGCAAACACAGCATATACTACATACAGCACTTTTGAAGTACACACTTGGCTCATACTCGAGGTACTACTAGTAGTAGTATGTGCGTAAAGTCTAGACTACATACTACTTCAAAGTATAGTAGTTTTATTTATTACACTTGTGAGCGTGCAAGAGCCCATGTCATGTATGCAAGCGCGCCCACTATACTACATGTTAGTACTAGAGGTATACACATGAACTTCAAAAGTACATGCTTTGGGCATAGGGTATCGTTGTGCATACATACATGCCTTGTTCACCCCCTCTCAAGGGTGCACCCCAAGGTGACAGCACCTGCCGGCGAGGCTATTAAAAGTCTGTTGCTCCTAGATGACTTCTCATACTTTTTCCTGCACTGATGGCACTGGTGGCTGCTGCCACCAGCTCTGGTGTCTGCAAATAAATACCCACAGCGGCAGGCAGACAGCACATTGCACGCTCCACACACAACACATCATACTTCCAAGTATAAACTTATAAGTTATACTAGTACTTTAAGTACACTGTCGCATCTAAGCCCATGGGATGTCTGTCGCTCGCCCAGCCACTTTGCACACCTCATTGTACAACAACATGCCGCGCCGAGCAGCCGCAAAATGCACTGCCGCACCGTCTTAACGCCTCTACAGTTTTTTTTGGCATCACGAGACTGCGCTGAGCCTGGGCGCGGAGCCTTTTCAGCCAGGGGCTCTACAGACCTGACCCCCAGGCAGACAGTACATTGCGCGCGCCGCACACACCACATCACATCGTACTTCAGAAGTGTTTATAAGCGATACACTGTCGCATCTGACTGGAAGCCCTTGGGATGCGTTGTCACTTGCCCAGCCACTTTGCACCCCACTTTGTACAACAACATTCCGCGCCGCAGCAGCCGGAAAATGCACTGCCGCGCCGCCTTCTAAAGTTGTTTCGGCGTCACGAGCACTGCGCTGGGCCTGTGCGCGGAGCCTGTTTTGCTCCTTCACCCACACACAGACACAGTCACAGACATCGTCAGGCTCTGCAGCACCGCTGCACGGCACCACGACCTGGCTTTGAGCACGAACGCCTGTTTGTTTGACCTCAACTCAAACACACAAATCAAACATCAACTGCCCTCCCCCCCCCAACTCAAACACACAAATCAAACATCAACTGCTGCCCCCCCCCCCCCCCCCCCCCCCCCCCCCCCCCCCCCCCCCCCCCCC
>JAULBY010053616.1:0-11411 GCA_032358315.1 Ophiocytium majus
TATTTCTACGCCCAAAAACGCGATATACGGCGTATTTGCCGTATAAATACGTTCATCTGTATACGTTATACGGCGTAGTTACATACTTGAAGTATGTTATACGGCGTATAATGCGAAAATTATAGGCTGTGACCCAACATTAGCTATGAGACTCACAGACGGTGTAGGTCAGGCGCTGGCGGCCCTTGCGCCCCTTCCTGTTCCTTGCCAGCCTTGCCACCATGGCTGCGGCCGCCTCCTCCTTTGCCTTGAGCTGCTCCGAAATGTACACCGCCGCTCCGCAGCTCCTGCGTAGCAATACACCACAAGTGGGTATGAGGGGTGAGCTGCCGCTGCACACTAATTCACTTCAAGGTGAAACTTCATCATTGAACTTCAAGTCAGCGCACCCTACCCGCCTAATTGTAACCCGTAGTCTTTACCGGTGCGCACATGCCGTCACGTGTCTATGACGAATACACAAACATTTCAACTCCATCTGCTTTAAGCACTGCATGGCGTTGCTGCTGCTGCTGCTGCTGCCATTGTGACACTGTTGCACAGCAGCGCGCTAAGCAGTGGAGCACCTGCTCTTGCGTATGTGTATGTACGTGCAAGCTGGCTGCTGAGCGCACATGCCCCCCTGCTGCTCAGCGGCAGTACTGGGCACCGCTGTTGCTGCACAGCACAGCACACGCTGCGGCAGTACAAGTGACCGCTGGGCACTACACTTCACACCATGCTGCTGCTGCTGAGCAAAAGCTGTGCTGCTGAGCATGACATGCTCAGCATAGCAAGTGCGCGCTCACTGGGCAGGCCGTCTGCCGCCTGTGCCAAGTGACCGCTGAGCGCTACTTCACACACACATGCTGCTGCTGAGCACAAGCCGTGCTGCTGCTGAGCACAAGGCATGCTGCTGAGCACACAATCTGCTCAGCAGACAAAGGTGCTTACTCACTTGGCGAGCCCCTCCGCTGCCTGCGCAGACACGCCCAGCACGTCCCCCACCGCCTCCGCCCCATCCTCCGCCAACACCAGGCATGCGCGCCTAAGAAATGACGCAATGTGCAGCGGGTATGCAGGCTCCCTCCCCCCGCGCACATGCCCCCCACTATCAGCACCGACTATAGTCGCGTCGGCGTCTGCTGCTGCAGGTGCTGAGGGGGTGTTTGTGGCCACGATGTTTTCGGTGCCGGCGAGGGGGGGGGTGTCGGCTGCGGGTGCAGTTGCCTCTGGCCAGGCGCTGCTGCGCATGAGAGCGATGGCTGTTTGGTCGGCTAGGGAGGGGGGCTCCGCCGACGGGTGCATCTGGCAGTCATAGGCCAGGCATTGGCGGCACAGCAGGACTGCAGTTGGGGGCAAGTGGGTGGGAGTGGCGATGGGTGCAGTGGGGGTGAGGGCTGGGTGGTGGCATGGCGACGGTGAGGGGGTGGTCGGTGGGGTATGAGTGAGTGGCGGGCAATGTGGTGTGCGCATACACGTTGGAAGTAATTTACAGTGTGTGCGTCAAACAAGTCCTGTACTGTACACGTACTTGCAAGTAATTGTGAAAATATACCATATGGTACGAATTAACTTTGTACTTCCTTGTCACGTGCATACCTGTAACTCATACTGTAACTGAGTGGCAGCTCCCTCGCCCTCGCTACTGTTTCCCATCATGTACACTTCGAAGCACGTGTAAACACCACACCCCTGTTTACTGGCCACTTCTACTGTAGTATCATGTGTTGTATGCAAGCCGGTTTGATAGCGTAGCACACGGACACCAGCATACAAGGGCTGGCTGTGACTTGACATGCAGCCAGCGGCACAAATGTAGCAAAAAGCATGGCGTTGCAGCTGAAGACTACAATAAGCGTTTGGAAGGCTGTGTGGCTAGCTGCTTTTCCCCCGCCCTTCAACTGGAACTTCCAAATTGGCTTTATGGCCGGCTACTCAGGCACAACACAGCAATTGCAGCTGGGCTTACCAATTGTGAAGAAAAAATGCTGCTGCATTCGACTGGGAAGACGGTTTGCAAGCAATCCACTTAAGTGCAGATGTGTGCTAGCTCATTATTTTTTGGCACTTATGATGTACACGCTCGGCACGCCAGGCAAAGGAGGCGTGGTCATGCTCCAACACCAACTGGCGCCCAGCTGGCTGGTGCGCTGTTGTACTACTTTCAGATAGCCGCAGTGTGTTGGGCTGCTTGCACAACGCAGCGAATGAACTCGCTCGATGTTGCACCACTTGGCCTATGCGTCTGTCGGCCCTGGAAGCGGTTTTCGCCCTTGGTGTTATCATAGAAGCTGGGGCTTGTTAAACAATGCTCCATGATTCAATGTGAATCGAGTGCCAGTGGCAGCGCAATCTTGGCAAGACCACCCGCACCCATGAGATGTGCCACTGCGGCTTGCTTGTTTACTACCAGGTGTGTGCACCAGCAAGTGTTGCACATGTTACGCTGGCTCAGAAGCTATCATGCACTTGAACTGTATACTACATATCTACATACTTCAAAGTAAAGGTTTATGTTTGGTGTACATATATGTACCCAGCAGGTGTGCTGAGCACTATACTGGAGCTTGTGCACACAGTGTGAACTACATCGGTGCTACACCATCAATGCTTCGATGTCAGAACACCTCAAATAAAAGATGGTATGGTATTGCGCATCGCATGTCGGTCGAGATATCAGTGCCTATAGACTATCATACTACTAGTACAATACAGTACAGTGAGGCATGTCCACATGACAAATGGGGTCACATCAGGTGGACCACAGTGAACTAGCAGCCACCAGCCATATCAGTGCAGCAGTACTACGGTAGTAAAAGACATCATTATACGGCATGCTCCTAAGTGTGCAACAGTATGGCATCCCAGCTGGAGCAGCGGGGGGGCGCCTCACGCCGCACCACTGGCAGCAGCTTGTGCCAGGGCAACTGAACTGCTGGTTGTCGCTTTAACTGACATTTGCAATTGCATCCACCAACACATGTGACATGTGTTATCTTGCTGCGCAATATATTTCGACATGGTTGCAGGCACCCACTGAGTTTTGAACAGAGTTGCTGGGGGCTCTGTATGCCTGCCAGTGCCCCTGCAGCCTGCATCCACTGCCCCTGAGGGCAGCTCACACTGCCGCCCTGCAACCAGTGCGTGCGCTCAACTCATGGCTGACATTTTTGGGTTATGTAGAACCAACCACAAAGGCGCACTGATGCCAGCATCCTGCAACCCTCGTCTGCAATGTGGCAAACGCCTACCTCTGTAGCTGTCCATGACGCTCTCGTAGGTGCTGTTGGCAGGCTTTATGTGGCTTTTGCCCCTTGTGGCCTCCTGCGACTGCTCCCCGCCCTCAGACCCACTCCGCTCCACGCCCTCCTTTGCCCCTCCAGCCTCAGTGCCACATGCATCGCTGCCACTGGCAGGGGCTGAGTCAGTGCTCTCCTCTCCACTGGACTTGGCAGCCGCACCAAAGGTGTGGGCCTTGCCGTGCTGCACGGCCAAGGGCACCACCAGTCGCATCACAAGGCGGCGGGCAGCTGTGATGTGTACTGCCATGAAATGGGCCAAATGGTGCTGAGGCCAGTGTGGGTGTACTGAAGCTGTGATGGGGCAACAGCAACCGGCGCAGCTTTGCTGGCATACCTCTCCTGGAGGAACAGCTGGCACAAGCTGTCAGACATGACATTGTCTCACCACTGGTGCAATCATAAGCGGCACCAAATGAGCAACTCCAGCGGCCAGGCCACCATGCGGTGCCCCGTTCAAGTGGGAGGACTCTCAGGAAGGGAGGTAGTTGGGTTCACTTGTGGCAGCCTGCCATCTACTCCCTAGTAGGGTGGCTTACCCCTCCCCTCCAGATTGCAGAAAGCCAACTTCAACTTCGCATTCAAAGTGAACAGGTTGCGGTATGCACCCACTGAAGCACAGTCTACTCAGTTTGGAAACTGGTACTGTGGTTAGTCTGAATGCATCCCCATTCACAATCTCGAGTCGTACTACTGGCCGCGACCGGGGGGGGGGTAATCAAGGGACTGCTGATATGGTACAGTACACACTGGCAGCTGACTGGCAGATCACGCAGCACATGCTTAGCAATGTCATTGCTCGCATTTCTGACCAGGCTGCCCCACATACCCCTGTGCTCTCCGCTCTCATGTCAGGGCCGCCTTTGCCAGTGGGCACATGCCCATTGGCGTCGCCACCACCGGCAGCAGCGGTGACGCTGTGCCTGGTGGCCAGCCGTATGGCCGCGTCCAGCCGCTCCCATAGCGATGCCTTGTGGGCTCTGGGGACGAGGCGTGCCAGGGCTGCGCTGCGCCGCTTGTCTGCAGTGCCCAGCAGCAGCAAACAGGTAACAGCTGTCACTCACGGTAGTTCAAACACTTGAAGTAGGTGCTCAGCAGTTCGCCAGTTGTGCTTCGCAGCCGGCACAACTTCAAAGCAAACTTGTGCGCCTTCCTACACAGACAGGTATATTATAATATATATACCGATAACTGCCATGCCGCGTCAAGCAGCAAACAGAAAAGCGTAACTCGCTGAACGCTTCAAGCACTTCAAATACGTTGCGCCGGCTCCGCCATGTGGCGCAGCCGGCGTGAATGCCAGACACTGTGACACTTGTGTGGGTCCTCGACACAGACAGGCATTAAGCAGTCATGCGTTTGTGATGCAGCATTGCTGGCCCTGACAGTGACTGTTTTCTGCGGCAACAACACATACCTCCTGCCAGTGGCACTGACGTGTAACAGTTGCCGCCCACTGGAAGCATATGGTTTGCATCGTTGTTGCGGTGTGCAAGTCACACCATTATGATTGCTCTCATGTTCAAATATGCGCAGCAATGCCGCTGCCGACGCGCCGGCCATTTCCGGTGCTAGAAGAAATAGTGGCATGTTTGACATGCGCTGTCAGAAGCCAGTACACAGCTGCCCTACATTGTAGAATCCGGCAGCCGTTGTTGCTGATGCATGTGCACCAGCAGATTGTGTGTTTAAAACATCAGTACATGCTCACCTCTGCTGCGACGCCACCTTGCATCACAAGTTGTAGCATAGGAATAATTATTGCCGGTGACAGCATATCTCGCCATCTGTTCATGTTCGTTTTCTTGGTTACATGTGGCAATCGCAGCAGTGTGCTAGTGCACCAGGTCATGTTTCACCTGTCTGCTGGCTATGCACTTGAGGTGCAGGTGGAAGAGCAATTTCAGCCAAAATACCTTTGTGAAGTACTTCTGAAGTATACCAATATCTGAGGTGCGGATGGGTCCGCAATTACAGCCTCTATACTCTCTGACGTACACTAGAAGTACTTCATACCGGCATTAAAAATAATATACAAGAACAAATTAAGATAGAGTATACATTGTGTGAGCTTCCCAGGCCTGTCACTCAAACGCTCTTATCATGTGTACGCATAACAAATGGACGCGCAGGTTGATTTAGTGTGAATGGTGTTGCACGCACCATCCAGCCTGAGGGGTGGAGGGTTGACACAGTGACTGCCCCGCTGTAAAAATAAGGGTGCATTGCGGTACGGTCTTTACTTATAAAATGGCATGGTATGCCACTCCTGCCACAGCCAATGGTGCCCGCACCACACGCGGTTGCAATGATCCAGCTGCCAATCCACTCCAATTGCGTGTGCATGCCTGGCTGCATGCGCACACTGCACCACCACACCATTGCACCTCTCCCTCTCTCTCCCCGCACCGCACAACAGTTTCAATCGTAACCGCTCACCTTCTGCGCTTGCAGAGGCGCCGCAGCCCACGTAGGGATGTGCGCGCTCAACAACAGGAGCCACTGCGGAAGGCAGGCCTGCGGTGGCGGCAGCAGCGGCGCCGTTGGCCTGGCTGTGCCGTGTCTGCCAGATGGGCGCGTGCCGCCGCTGGACAAATTCGTCGAAGGCGGCATCCAGCTGCAGGCGGCAGCGGCAAGCACAGGCACAGTAACTGTTATTGGCAGGGTTGTTGGTGTGTGTGGGGTGTTAGCGGCATGCGGACTGTGGCACAATGGCAGCAGAGGAGACTGACTGAGTGCGCGGCGACGCATGTGTGAAATTGCATGCTGTTGTTTTGAAAGTGAATATGTCTTGTATATACAGTGTACTACTACTGTAATGTATACATACTTGTCGCATGCATAGGCGGCGTCAGAGACTCTGCCATGCCTGCAAACCAGCGCTGCTCACGTTGCAACCGTCAGACCTGCTACAGGACCTGTGCCACAGTCATGGGGAGCGGCTGGTTCCAGGTTGGCAACACGTGTCAAAACACGCAAGTTGCGGGCATTGGCCTGGCAATTGTCACAGTGAAGGCAGTATCAGGGTGGCCCTGAACCTCTGGTATACCATGGAACCTCCCGGGCGCAGCAATGTCACCATCAGACGCCAAGCTGACACCCAGCTGCCGTCATATACTTCTCGAAGTATGCTGGCTGTTTTCATGGTCCTCAGGTATGGTCTGTCAGCCAATTAGTGCTGTGCTGCTGCTCATGATTGTGATGGGTTCAACAGTTGCGTTGTTACCGGGTTGCTTGTTTTGAAGTCTGTGCCGAACTTTGTGCATCTGGTGACGGACGGCGCGCAGGCACAATGCACTACTAGTAGACTAAGTAGAGATCGCAGGATTAGCTGCATGCACATGTCAAGCAGCGGCACAGCTCTGGCACGCTGCTGCTTGTCTCACCCCTCCTCAGCCTCTCGTCTTCTTTTGCTGCTTGGAGGTGACAGACCTGAGCAGCCTTGTATGCATGCCTGCTCACAATGCCTTTGCGGCCTGCGAGAGGTCTGCCCTGCCACTCCGGGACCCGATGGTCCTGTGCTGTCTTGCAGCTGGATGTTACATGATGTACTGGAGTTTTGAACGTGGATTCTGCCCATGGCAGCACACGCGGGCAAGATTTGGCGGCATCGCGCAAGTAATAATTGCTGGTAATGTCATGTGCAGCATTCCTGACCCGCAAGGGTACCAACAGGCGCGTGTAAAGCTGGTCTTTTTGGTTTAGGCTTGGTTGGCAAGTGCCCCCACTGGCTTTGGCCCGGTAATTTGCCCCTGTCATGGTAGTATCTGGGCTTGGCAACTTCTTATAGGTCTTTGACATGTTGTGCTGCTCATGACGCAGCATCGACAACAGATGTTCACAATGCTCAACTTACTTTACACAGACAACACACCTTCATCAATCACTCGCAAATTGCTTGCAACAACGAGGGAAACTCGCATACAGAATGAAGCACCAACACTATCCGTACCATATGCCTAATTGCGGTAGTGATGAGGGCCTGCTTGAACATCATTCGCCAGCATGGCCAATGCACGTCGCCATGTTTGTATGACGCAGCCTGTGCCCAGGACCTGCAGCTCAACATCATCAAGTCCAAGAGAAGTAATTGAACTTCTACTTTTACTTGAAATATAGTTGCAGTTGCACTGCACACCACATCCCACCTGCAGCGCCCTCTCCTGCACCCAGTGCGGTCCCAGCTCCAGCTGCTCCTGCAGCTTGTCAGTCTCAAACGCCCCAAAGACGGCATCGTCATCATGCCTGCGTTTGACACGTCTCACACGCACGTGCATGCCAGTGTCAGCATGCATCACGGCACCAGAAGCTGCTCAAAGCTTCCACAGCTGTTGCAAGCATGAAATTGCACTCCCTCACACTCACTCACAACAGGACACCGTGTCAAAGATAACTGACTATTGGTGGTTGTACTAGTAGTACTTCTGAAGTATGTCATGCTCATTACAGTGCACACAGGCAGTGACGTGGTATTGATGCTGGCACTCTGCTGAGCAAAGGACTGCAGTGTACCTGTCCTCATCTCCCGTGTATGGCACGTACTCCAGGTCGGGCTTGTCCTTGGCACAAATGTTCTGCTCAGCAGCAGCAGGGTACAGCAGGCATGCTCAGCAGCAGGCATGTGTGCAATGGCCTATTGCCACTGTGCAATTGCGCTCAGGCGAACGTGCACTGTCGTGCCAGCGTATGAGGAACGGCAGTCGCCAACACCAAGGACACGGCTGCACAGTCATCGCCGCTGAGCCGCAATCGTGGGCGTCACTGTTTGCCCCGCATTTGTTTTGCATTGGCAGTGTTGGCGTAGCTGCAGGAGGCGCAGTCCACCATCATCAGTCCACATTTCCTTTGCGCAATGTTCCCCTCCCACATGCACTCGTGCCTCAGGTGCGCGCAATCACCTCGAAAGCCATTCCCTACATTGACTATGATACTTATGCAAATAGCTGGCTGCGCACAACTCAGCAGCATGCACAGTGTGCGGGCACTCACCGTGTCAACTGCCACCCCCAACTATTTAAAAGTATTTTGTGCATGCTCGCTCTCACATGCACTCGTGGCTCAGGCGTGCGCACCCACCACGAAAGCCATTGCCTACCATGACTATGATATTTATGCAAACAGCTGCCTGTGCACAATGCAGCAGCATGCACAGTGTGCAGGCACTCACCGTGTCAACTGCCACCCAGTGGCTTGTCGGTGGCAGTGGCTGCTGCTCAGCAACAGGGTTAGGCTTCACACGGACCACGGTTGCCCTGCAAGGGGTGTACATGTACACACGACAGCACCACGTGCACAAAGCATGGACAGGAGGGGTCAGCTGGACATACCGGGAAAGGAGGCTGCAGTAATTGTACTGTGCAGCATCTTCAGCCCACAGGGGTAGTGACCAGCGAGTGTAAGGTGGGGACTACTTGATGTTGACCAGGTGGATAAATCACCCCACCGGCTTGGACCTGGCATTTTCGCTCCAGCCTGAGTAGTTTCTGAGCTTAGCAACCCTCTAGGTTTCTTTCGCTATTGCTGCCTGGGTAATAAGCTATGGCATTGGTTGCAAGGCTCACCATAGATAGGTGCACTGAGCGTGCTATGCACCACGAAAATGACAGTTGCCACTGCTGTGTGACTGCCGCACATGAGCAGTAGTAGCAGTTCAGGTCAATTTTAGCTGCCGTGCCGGCTCGACTTCCCACGCACCTGGATAGCTGACGCCCACCAAACAGCTTGTAGGTGCACACGCCAGCAGCCCCGCCAGCACCAACACAGCCAGCGCACGCAGCGCCATTGGATCCAGCACTGCTGGCATCTGAACTGGCAGCAGCAGTGGCGGCGGTCGCAGTACCCGCTTTCTCCCGAGGCACGAGGTGCGTATCGTGTGGCATGTGGAGATCTCTAGCTGCGCGTGCCGCGGGCGCCAGCTGCCGCCATGGCACGTGCGCCACCACCCCCCCACGCTCCACCCGCGCATCAAAGCCGTGCGCCAGCTTGCCTCGCTGCCGAAGGAAAACGTGCTCCAGGCGGGCTTGCGCGATAGGGCCGATGGGGGCAGGGCCACTGGCAACAGCTGCTTTTGGCGGTGTTGGCGGCGATGCTGGTGCGGCGTCAGCATGCTGGGGCGACTGCGTCCGTGTCTGCTGCTGGTGTTGCGGCGACGAAGGCGATGTCGGAGGCGCCGGTTTTAGCTGTTCGTGGAGCTGCGGTTGTTGCTCTTGGGGCTGCTGCTGCTCCTGCTCGCCAGCGTGCAGTGCTCCTTGACTGGTGTGGTCCAAAGTAAGCAGTGGGGCAGTGCGTACGCATCCTCGCAGGGGGGCATCGCCCCTGACTGCCGTGCCTGCTACCCACTCAGCCCATGCCTGCGCCGCCGCAGCGCGCCGAGCTTGTCGAAGGCCCACCTCTGCACTCCCAGTAACGAGCACCAACACCGGCAGGGAAACGTGCAGCAGGTGTTATTGGTGGCAGCGAAGCAGCTGGTGGCGTCGACGGCACTGCTGGTTGCTGGCACGCCACCAAGGCGGCTGCCGCC
The DNA here is from genome assembly GCA_032358315.1 of Ophiocytium majus. Lineage (NCBI taxonomy): Eukaryota > Xanthophyceae > Mischococcales > Ophiocytiaceae > Ophiocytium > Ophiocytium majus. The sequence goes on from JAULBY010053616.1 coordinate 9,802, forward strand.
GCTGATCGCGCTTTGTGAGAACTTCCTGCACACAGGCTGCTGGCACAAACTCAGGCTGGCTGATGCAGTAGCCAACGACTGGTGCGTCAACAGCACCGGCACCGGGGGCACCAGGGAGCACCGTCGCCGGGGCTGCTGGCATGCGCAGGGTTGCAAGGGCTCACCGGCCTCGACCACCCTCCTGTTGGCGGCCAGCTCGGCTCGTGCGTAGGATGTGAGGGTGCGGGTCCACAGGTCTTCAAATTTCAGGCTGGCCTTTCTCAAATGCGGCGGCAATGGCCTAAACCTGGTCTCGTAAGGAGGCATGGCGGCAACTGCCACCGCTTGCTGCGGCGGGTGCTACCGTGCCATGCCGCGTTGCAGTCGGCGGCCCGCGCCCAGCCTCAGGGGGCCTGGTGCCGCCGTCGCAGCGGGCATGGCTTGCTCAATCAAACTGCTTCGTCTTGCGCGCGCGCTTTGATTTGAACAACCTTACTCTCATTCCTCACCTTACTCACCTTGCTCATCTTACTCACCTTACTGACCTTGCTCATCTTTCTCACCTTACTCACCTTGCTCATCTTACTCACCTTACTCATCTTACTCACCTTACTCACCTTGCTGACCTTGCTCAGCTTACTCACCTTACTCACCTTGCTCATCGTACTCACCTTGCTCATCTTACTCACCTTACTGACCTTGCGTGCTCATCTTACTCATCCTACTCACCTTGCTCATCGTACTCACCTCACTCATCTTACTCACCTTACCCACCTTGCTGGCTGGTGCTCACCACCAAAAAAGTTCTTCTGCGGCCCGCCGGCCCGCGAATTCACGTGAATTGTACTCATCTTACTCATCTTACTCATAATTAATCACCTTAATACCACTGGTGACCGGACATAGGTCTTCAAATCGATTTGAACGCGCTGTGCTCAGCAGCGGCAAAGCCAGCTGCACGTGCTCAGCAGAGAGCCAACTGCACGTGCTCAGCAGTGCTCAGCAGCAGCTGCTTTGATTCCTACTCACGGTCTGCCTTTGAAACACGCACTGACTTTTGGCGGCATCGCACGAGTAAGCCCTGTTGACAATTGCAAGGACACTGACTGGCACGTGCAGGTGTGGAGGCTGTCTGGTGTTTGACCAAATGGAGAAAACACCCGCATTGCCACGGCCACAGTATCTGGGCCTACAGGAACCTTTCAGGTTTCTTTCACATGGTATGCAGCTTGATATTTGCCACAGCAGTATCTCGGCTTAGCAGCCTTTTAGGTTTGTTTCCCGTCTGCAGCAGCAACCGGTACCGCTGTGTACCGCAGTCGCGAGATGCCGAAGGAGATCACGGACTCCCCTGGATGCTCGGTGCCGCTGCTACAGGAGGCAGGCAGGGACTGCCGTATAGACTCACCAGCAAGTCCATGCATGCCCACCACACACATGCACGCACGCATGGTTTGCGTACTGGCCCGGCCCGTGATGCCCACTGGCATGCATTCCTGTCAAGCAGTTTGACTGGCTGTGGCAACATACGCTGTGATGATGATTGAGAATCATGGTGTACTTTTATTAAACTCCGCTTAGGGCGCGGAAAGCCCTTTGCACACGGTGCGCATGACCAGAAAAAGGGATCA
>JAULBY010053627.1:0-11411 GCA_032358315.1 Ophiocytium majus
CAGCCGCTTCTCGCGCATCATTTAGGCGGCTTGAGGCCCGCGCCACCATGACTTACGCGCTCACCATGACGGCCCTGTTGATGGGGCTGGCCGGCGGCCCGCATTGCGCCGTGATGTGCGGTGCGGCCTGCGGCGGACTGGCACGCATGGGGCGCATGGGCACGCAGCGGCGGGCGCAGTCGCCGCTGGTCTTCCAGGCCGGGCGGCTGGTGGGCTATTCCACCGCGGGTGCGGCGACGGCGGCGGCGGTACAGAGCTTTGCCTGGATGACGCAACAGGCGGCGGTGATCAAGCCGCTCTGGGTGTTGTTCCACTTGGCGGTGCTGGGCTGGGGACTGATGCTGGTGGTGAATGCCAGCCAGCCGGTCTGGGCCGCCCGGGCAGGGCGATCGGCCTGGTCCCGGGTGGGCGCCGTGGCCGCGTCGCGCAGCGGCATGTTTTCGGTGGGCGCGCTGTGGGCCTTCATGCCCTGCAGCCTGCTGTATTCGGCGCTGCTGCTGGCGTCATTGAGCGGCGGGCCGCTGCAAGGCGCGCTGGCCATGGCGGCTTTTGCCGTGGGCAGCGGCATCTCGCTGCTGCTGGCGCCGCGCTTGCTGGCCGGGCTGCGGCGTGCCGGCAACGGCCTGGGCCGGCAATTCGGCGTGCGCCTGTCCGGCGGTGTGCTGGTACTGGCGGCCGTGTTCGGCCTGTGGGGCGATATGACGCACCGCATCGCGCAGTGGTGCGGGCTGGCCTGATGCGCTGACGCCTTGAAACACCTGTTTGGGCCGGGGGGTTGACGAATTGATAACCATATGGTTATGATTTCAGCATGCCAACAGCCACCATTGCGGACGATGTTTTCAAGGCGCTTGCCGACCCCACACGGCGGGCGATCTTTGAACGCCTGGCCCGTGACGGTACGCAGACCGTGCGCGCCTTGACGGATCGCGCGGGGGTGTCGCAGCCGGCAGTGTCCAAGCACCTGCGCGTCCTGAAACAGGCGCGGCTGGTGAACGACAGGCGCGACGGGCGCGAGACGCACTACAGCGCCGAACCGCTGGCGCTTGCGCCGCTGCGCGACTGGATGAGCGTCTACGGCGCGTTCTGGCATGACCGTTTTGATGACCTTGAATCATTGCTGAAAAGGATGGACCAATGACTGCAACCCAAACCCCAAGCCGGACTTCCACCGAAACCCGCTCCGTGGTGGTCGAGCGCGAGATACCTTATCCGCCGCAAAAGATCTGGCGCGCGCTCACGCAGCCGCAGCTGATCGCGGAGTGGCTCATGAAAAACGACTTCCAGCCCGTCGTCGGCCACGGCTTCAAGCTCAGCGCCGACTGGGGCGCCGTCGACTGCCAGGTGCAGACCGTTGAGCCCGAGAAAACGCTGTCCTACACCTGGGCGGCCTATGGCCTCGAGAGTGTGGTCACCTGGACCTTGACGCCCACAGGCACGGGCACCCGTCTGCGCATGGAACAAGCCGGCTTCCGCACCGACCAGGAACAGGCTTACCAGGGTGCGAAGCACGGCTGGCAGCAGTTCTTTGCCCAGCTGGAACAGGTCCTGGCACGCCCAGCCTGAGCTTTCAGGTGAGGCCCTGAAATGAACGCCATGGCCAAAAAGACCGCCGGTGCGCCGGTCCTGCTCTCAGGCGGCAACCCGCAGATCGCGAAAGGCGAGGGCGATGCTCCGGTGCAGGCCTATATCGCGGCCATGCCGGGCTGGAAAAGCGAGGTCGGGCGCCGCCTCGATGCGCTGATCACGCGCACCGTCCCTGGTGTGCACAAGGCCGTCAAGTGGAACTCGCCGTTCTACGGCCTGGAAGGGCAGGGCTGGTTCCTGAGCTTCCACTGCTTCAGCAAGTACATCAAGGTGGCCTTTTTTCGCGGCCTGTCGCTGCGTCCCGTGCCGCCCGTTGAATCAAAGAGCCAGGACACGCGCTACCTCCACATCCAGGAGGATGGGCAGTTCGACGAGGCCCGGCTGGCCGCATGGATCCGGCAGGCCAGCGAATTGCCCGGCGAAAAAATGTGAACGGCACAACCCTGAGAAAAGCGACATCACCATGAAAAAAGCAACAGTGAGCGATGCGGCGCAAGACAAGGACGGCGGCTCCGCCTCCGCGCAGATAGACGCCAAGATCAAGGCACTCGACGACTGGCGCGGCGAGACGCTGGCGCGCATCCGCAAGATCATCCAGCAGGCCGTGCCCGAAGTGGTCGAGGAAATCAAGTGGCGCGGCGTGCCGGTGTGGTCGCACGGCGGCATTATCTGCACCGGCGAGACCTACAAAAGCGCCGTGAAGATGACCTTCGCCAAGGGCGCCAAGCTTGAGGACCCTGCAGGCCTCTTCAATTCCAGCCTCGAAGGCAATACCCGCCGCGCCATCGACGTCCATGAGGGCGACAAGATCGATGAAAAGGCCTTGAAGGCGCTGATCCGCGCCGCCGCGGCGCTGAACAAGCCCTGATCCGACCCGGGTTCAGCTCGCGCCCCGTCGGCCTCCTCCTCTAATTGGAGGATGCGACGCCGCCCGAAAGATAGGAAAGTCACGTAAAAGGATTAATCCTTGGCCGGAAACGGCCCTGGCCACCCCGGCATCCTGGCATTTCCCATCTGAAGGGAGAAACATGACGGCTCCGCGAGTTCCCCCAACCGCCGCCGAAGGCAAACGCATCAGCCTGCTGGATCCGCTGGCCGTGCGCGACTGGTGCGCCGAACTGCAATGCACGGAGCTTGAATTGCGGGCGGCGGTTTATGCCGTGGGGAGCGCACCCGAAGAGGTCCGTAACTACTTTGACCGCGGCCGGAAAACACCGGCAGCGATCACGGGCTGAAGAAGCCCCTCAACGCCTCAGTATCGGGAATCGTCCCGCACGTCCGGCGACCACCCGGAGATGCCGGCTTCGAGCCGGCGCAAGGCGAGGCGGTGCTCCACGTCCTCGCACCATTGCTGGAATTCCTCAGGCGAAGGCGCGGACCCCGCCCCCTTCTGGAAGGCAGCCATCTTTTGCATAAACGCCTGGTATCGCCGCGTGCGGTCGAGCTCTTCATGCTGCTCAACGCTCACAGCGGCGCGCAGCATTTCCATGAGACTGGAATTAGCCATACGCCCCTCCTGGGCAGTCAAGAAACAGATAAAAACCGTTAAGGAAAACACCGATGGAACTGGGATTTTCTGGAGAAGGCCAATAAGCTTGCAAGCGCGAAATTGTGAGAAAGTTTTTCTTTCTATGGGGAAGGGCTCCTCCATTTGGAGGGTTTTTTGTAGGTTCCGGCTGAGCCTGTAAAACGTTTTTCACCGACAAAACGTACTACTTTGTTTTGCGAATGATGCGGCATGAATACCTTACTCCAACCCCCTGTCATCGAGGTCCCCGCGCCCGAGGAGCAGCAAGAAGTGTCCAGCACCGCTGAACTGCTTTTAGCCCTGGCGTTGGGTGTCTGTGCTCTCGCGGCGGTACGCCTGGCGGGGTTCGCGGCATTTGCGATCGCGCAGGTGCTGGGGCAGCTGTGGGGCCGGGGTTAGAGATCAAAAAAATACACAAAAGCCGGCCGGCCACCATCGTCATCGACTGCCGGTCCGAAGAACCGGATGCGGCTTTTTCCTACAGGCCACGGCTTGCACGCTGGCTATATTAGGGTGGCGATTTGATCCGATCGCAGTCTCATTTGGAATGAGAAATTTCCGGCCCGGACCATCCGGGCTTTTTTTTGGGCGGTCTCCCGGAGCAGCCTTGCAGGCTCACGGAAGTTGCCATTGCGGGGGCATCCGCTACAAAGCCGAAGTGGATGTGATCACCGCCATGGAATACAAGGGCGGCGACCTGCGCTTCGTTCCCTTCGAGCCGTCGGTGCCGCTGGAGTTTTCGGTGCTGACGCCTCCGCAGCACACGCCGCCCAAACTGGTCGACCCGTTTATTGCGCATGTGCTTGAGCATCCAGAGGACAGCCATTCAATGGCGCCTGTGTACCGGGGTCTTGGCCCCGGAAATCGAAGATTTAAAAACTCAGGTCCTTCTCGATATCTTGCATCTTGCGCCGGGCGATGGCCAGGTTGGATTTGGCCTTGTCGAGCACGAAGTAAATGAAAACGCCTTCCTTGCGCGACAGCGGGCGAATCAGGTGGTATTGCTTGCCCAGTGTGATGAGAATGTCCTCGATCACGTCGTTCAGGCCCAGCGAGCGCATCGTCTTGAGCTTGGCGCGCATGACTTCGGTGTTGCCGGCGGCGGCCACTTCAAGGTCCACCCCGGTGCCGGCAGAGCCCAGCATCATGCCGCTGGAGGAGTCAACGACGGCGGCGCATAGTGCTCCGTCCAGGGTGAGAAGTTCATCGAGAGATTGTTTGATGGTTGCCATTTTGTGAAGTCCTAGCGCGCATGCTTTTGAGGGGACACTGGGGAAGACATGCGCGCCACCTTCCCTGTATCCAATGGAATCATCCCTGCCGTATCAACCGGCCCAGGCGGTCAACCTTCTGAAACCAGGCGCTCATGTCCAGCGCCATGCGCCCCGATAAAGTGGCCATCACGATGCCCTCGGCGCACGGCATCAGGCTCAACACGCCGTCGCGGTGGATCATCGAGATGGCTTGCAACGGCCCCAGGTCGGCGAAAGGCGTGCCGCTGCGTGCGTGCAGGCGCCAGTAATCGCTTGCCGCCTCGGCGATCGAATCGATCCGGGGATGGTCACCGGCGGACAGGTAAACCATGCCTGTGGCCGAATCGACGAGCGCACAGGCGCTGACGCCCGGCGTCAGCGCCATGGTTGCCAGTTCGGCGGACACGTGCTGTGTGTTCAAACCGCCTCCAATGCCTTGACGCACGCGCTCGAACGGTAGGCCACCTGCCCGAGGATGGCGTGTTCATTCGCGATCACGTTCACCACGAGATTGACGTCCATGCGGTTGACCGCGCTCAGGAAGGCAAAGCCCGCGTCCGTGTTGATGGTGACACTGCGGCTGCGGCCCAGCTGGGCTTCTTGCGACACCACGGCGCCGATGGCGGAGATCGAGCTCGCCAGCGCGGCCACACGCACCGGGTCGATATCGCGCGTGACGGCGCTGGCGATGTCGAAGCCATCGGTCGTGGCGACGACCACGGCGATAACACCGCTCACTTCTTCAAGCATCTTGCGGGCCTCTTCCTGGGCCGCCTTGCGCACCGTCTCGTTGACCATCGTCATGTTGTTTCGCTCCCTGTCATGAAAGATTCCATCTGCGACAGCAAGGTGTCGATCAGCAGCGCCACGTGCTCGCGCTGTCGCACGTCCACCGCCAGGACCGGCAGCACCAGCCCGTGCTGTTCCAGCCGGGAGGAATAGGCATCCAGGTCTGGCTGCGTGTGCGCATCCATTCTTCCGACGCCGATGGTGCAGGGGGTATGCGCCAGCACCTCGGCAAACCCCTGAAGATAGGCATCCAGGTCGGCCAGGGGATCGGGCCGGGAGTTGTCCACCAAGATGATGATGCCCAGCGCGTTCTGCGCCAGGATGCGCCACATGAAATCAAAGCGAGCCTGGCCCGGCGTTCCGAACAGGCGCAACCTGTCCCCGGTGTCCAGCGTCAGTTGCCCGAAATCCAGCCCGACCGTCGTTCTCGCCTTGGCGAGTGACGCATCGTTGTTGGCTACGTCGGTGACCACCGGGGGCGTCTCGCTGATGGCTGCGATCGCAGTGGTCTTTCCCGCACCCATGGTGCCGGTAAAAACAATCTTGTATTCCTTCATCCGGCGCTCCGGCTGTTCCAGCTCAGGCCCAGCCGGCGGCGGATGCTGCCCAGCAAACCAGAGGCGCCGCGACGCTCGCTCGCATTCGCGGAAGCGGGCAGGGTGGCGGCCAGCTGGTGAACGTTTTCTGGCCGGCCGGGTACTTCCCAGTTCAGCAAATCATGCTTTTCAAGTTCCTGCATAAAGGCGCTGCACTGCGATTCGGGATACCCGGCCATTACGCTCAATTCACTGGCCGTTCGGGAGCGCCGCGACAGCAGGGTCGCCAGCTGAATGCGTTCGCGGCTGGATCCCATCAGTTGGGAAGGCGGCCAGCGCTTCAAACGGCCGCGTCTATCAGCCGGCGCAGGGGCCGCCTCGACCGGGCGTGCCGGAAGCGCGCCCACATTCGATATCGGCGCGAGGCGCCCGAGCAGGGCGACAAAATCCTCCGCCCTGAATGGCCGCTCAAGAAACTCTCCGTTTGTGCTTTCCCCGCGCCGCACGATGGGTACAACGATTTTGGCTTTGGGGCCTTCGTGAATGCCGCCCAGCTTCACGGCATTCGCGGTCAACAGAACGTCGCACGGACCCTCCTCACTTAAGGTCCAGCCGGCCGCCAGTTGCGTACTGAGCCTCAGGATGGTCCGCAGCAAATTCACTTCCGCCGCAGACAAACCTTCAACGCCGACAACCATGGACAGGAGAGCTGGGTGTGCTGGCGCTTCACTGGTAATCGTCATGTTTGTAAAAATGTGTTTCAACAAATATAGTTGAATTCATTTTTACGCAGAAATAATTAGTTCTTTAATATTAATTATTTCGTGAAATAGGTCACAAAGAACTACTTGTGATTCCTCGAGCCGGCACGGGCACCATCAGGAGCCAACCAGACGTGCAACACAGCGGACCAGATCAACGACTACAACAGGGTTGGCGCATTTGCCGCGCCCATGCGCCCAACGAGGCAGTCAGAGGCTTCATGCGTCCTTGAGCATCATCTCTTCGAGATCCATTGCCTGTTGACCGGTCTGGCTTTGCCCGGTTTTGGCCCCGGAGATCCGCCCGCGCGAGCGTTATGTGGGCCTCAAGCCGGGACATGCCGCAGGGTGGTCGCGCCTGGACGCCACCCCGCAAGCGCGAGAGGAGGGCGCTTGCGGGCCGGCAGGGATCCGTGCCGCAGAAACAGGCCTAAGTCCCTGTCCTCGTTGGTTTTTTTGACTTCCTCTTTGCCAGCCGAACGGCTCCTTCCGGCGAGCTCGTAAGCACCTCAGGACTGGGCGCCATCGCACTGAAGCGCTCCAGCATGAAAATTAATTCTTTAGATCTACTATTTGACGATCGGGATGACGAAAGTTACCAAACGGCCTACTTGCAAAAAAATGTAACGTAAAGCAAAGTCAACTAACGCACTGCATCTCCTGAAAGTGGCCTTCTTGCAGAGCAAATAACCGACAGAACCCACGTTAAAAAATGTTAATGCGACAGTCATCGGCGCTTGCAACCGAACCCGCGGCGTCCTCTGGTGGAGCAAGGGCTTTGGATCCCGCTGACTTCAAGGCTTGAACTTCGCAACAAAACGGCACCAGCATGCATTCCTGCCTTCACCTTCCTCTCAAGCCGCTTTGCCTGACATTGACCTTTGCCGGCCTGGCCATGGCGCCGCATGCGAGCCACGCCCAAGCCACCAACGATTTCTCGGCCGCAGCCAACCAGGACTGGAACGACGCAGCCAACTGGAGCGGTGGCACGCCGACCGCTGCCAGCGTGGCAAAGGTCCCGATAAACCAGCAGGTCGACATTAGCACGCCAGCCCAGGCGGGCACGCTGCAGGTAGAGGAAAACGGCCAGGTGGTCGTCCATACCGGCAGCACCCTGGCCGCCGGCACGATCCTGCTGGGCACCGTGCCCGCACCGGGTAGCACGGCGTCACTGCTGCTTGACGGGGGCGTCACGGCCACCCGGGTGAGCGTGGGCGACGTGGCGGCGGGCCAGATCTTCGTCAGCGGCGCCACCGCCACCCTGAACGTGGCGCCCCCCAGCCTGGCTGCGGGTGACCAGTTCATTGTTGGCAACAATGGCGACGGGACCCTCGGCATTCGCTCCGGCGCCACCGTCACGGTGGGCGGGACCCGCACCCTGCACCTGGGCAACGTGGGCACCGGGACGCTGATCATCGGCAACATTGGGCCCAGCGGCACCCTGGATGCCGGCACCGTGGTTTTCGGCAATGCCAGCTCCAGTATCAAGTTCAACCAGGACGACGCCACCCCCTACGTCTTCTCCGCCGCGATCACCGGCACCGGATGGGTCGAAGTATTCAGCCACGCCGGGGTCTCCTCCACCATACTGACAGGTGCCAACAGCTACACGGGCGGCACCTTCATCAGGACCAACGGCCGCCTGACCGGCACCACCACCAGCCTGCAGGGAGCCATCAGCAACGAGGGTTTGCTGACCTTCGACCAGACCACCAACGGCACCTTTGCAGGATCCGTCAGCGGAGGCGGCACGCTGATCAAGGAAGGCAGCGGAACGGTGATCCTTTCGGGCTCCAACAGCTACACGGGCGCCACCATCATCAACGCCGGTACCTTGCGCGGCACCACCACCAGCCTGCAGGGCTTCATCACCAACCATGCCAACCTGGAGTTCTCGCAGGCTGGCAACGGAACGTTTGCCGGCGTCATTAGCGGCGCCGGCCCGGTGGTGAAAAGCGGCACCGGCAACGTTACCTTTCCCGGCACCAACACCTACAGCGGGAACACCATCGTCAGCGGCGGCACGCTGTCGGTCAATGGCAGCCTGACCAATTCCGACGTGCAGGTGCTGAACGGCGGCACGCTGGGCGGCACCGGTTCCGTGCGCAACACCACCATCCAGCCGGGCGGCACGCTGGCGCCCGGCAACTCCATTGGCACACTCACCGTCGTCGGCAACCTGACCTTCAACGCGGGCTCCAATTACAACGTGGAGGTCGATTCAGCGGGCAGCAACGACCGCACCAACGCCACCGGCACGCTGACCATCAACGGCGGCACGGTCAACGTACTGGCCAGCGCCGGCACCTACTCGCTGGCCACGCGGTACACCATCCTGAATGCCACGGGCGGGCGCACCGGCACCTTCACCGGCCTGAGCAGCAACCTGGCATTTCTGACACCGTCGCTCACCTACGACCCCAACAATGTGTACCTGACCCTCGCCCGCAACAACGTCGGCTACAACAACCTGCCGGGCATGACGCCCAACCAGCAGTCGGCCTCCAATGCGCTGCAAAATGCCTCCGGCGGCGCGAGCGGTGACATGAGCACGGTGCTCAGCGCCGTCAACAGCCTGTCGGCGCCTCAAGCCCTGGCCGCCTTCGACGCCATAGGCGGCGCCGACCTCGTGGCCTTGCGCCGCGCCGGCCCCAGCTTTGCCGCCGCATTCGGCGAGCAGTTGCAGGCACGCGTCGGCCGAAGCAGCCAGGGATCCGTGTGCGGGAGCGACGATGTTGCGGGCCGAGAAGCCTTGCGGGCACATTCCCCGGCCGTCGAAGACGGCTGCGGTTTCTGGTTGCGCGGTTACGGCAGCCACCAAACCACCGACAGCGATGGCAATGCCGTGGCCAGCCGCCTGAACAGTACCGGCCTGAGTGCGGGTTACGACGCCGAAGTGCGCCCGGGGTTGATGCTGGGCGGTGCCGTGACGATAGGCACGTCAAAGGTCAGCTTTGATTCAAGCGACCAGGGCAGGGCCCGTACCGCGGCGCTGGCGGCATACGCCGGTTATACCGACGGCGCCTGGCGCCTGAACGGCCTGGCCAGCCTGGCTTTTCACAGCAACCATATGGACCGCGGCATCGTGGTCGGACCGCTCAGCCGCATAGCCTCGTCGAATTTCGACAGCAGCACCGCCACGGCCTACGGCGAATTGACATACGACCTGGACATGTCCGGCTGGACGCTGCAGCCCATGGCCGCGCTGGCCTTCAGCCGCAACCAGACCAACGGTTTTGCCGAGCAGGGCGCCGGCGCGCTTAACCTGCAGGTCGCCGCGCAAACCGTGTCCTCGACGAAGTCCTTGCTGGGGCTGAAAGCCGGCTTTGGCGTGGGCCGCCTGCGGATCGAGCCGCGGCTGGTGTGGGCGCATGAGTTTGGCAACTACAACGCCCCGATGACGGCGCAGTTGCAAGGCGCCGGCACGCCCTACCAATTCCAGATTGCCGGCGTAGCCCTCAATGCCAACACGGTGATCCTGGGCGTGGGTGTTTCGGGCCCCATTCATGACAACTTCAAGCTCTTCGCCGACCTTCAAACCGAACAGAACGCACGCCAGCGCAACCTGGCCCTGCTGATGGGCGTGCGCGGCAAATGGTGAACACCTCCACATTCGATCTGCCCGCCCCGGCGGCGCCCAGTCTCTGATCTGTTTTTAGGCGTTTAACCCATTTATCCACTTAACCACGCATATCCCTTGCCTTACAAAAGCATGCCACCCATCCCCCCGGCGCCTCTCACGCCACGCACGCCCCTCAAGCCCCTTAAACCCGGCAAGGACGCCGGGGCTCGACGGTACGACACCATCGTTTTGCTGCTCATCCTCAGCCTGGTGATGGTGATGGTCGGTGGCGCGGCCCGCTACGTCCTGGTGGATCGGCCCGCAGCCAAGGCACAGAAGGAGGCCCAGCTACTGATGCAGCAACTGATAGCGGCAAACCAGAAGAACCAGCAGCAGCTCGAACAAAAGCTGGCAGAGGCGAAGGCCCAGACCGAGGCACTGCGCGCCAACATGGAGCAGATGAAAGCCGAGATTCAGCCACCTAAAGCCGCTGTTGAACCGGTTCCGGAGCCTGTCCAGAAGCCGGTGCCCGACGCCCTGGCCCTGGAACGCAAGCGGCTGGAGCGGGTCAAAGCGGTCGATGAACTGGTGGACTCCCTGGCCCCCAACCTGCAGATCAAGTTCCAGCAAAAGGTCGCCTGGCTGGACCACACCGTCTCTTTCGGCTTCAGCGTGACCAACGCAAGCCGCCGTGCCATCCGCGTGGGCCAGCCGCGCCTCGCCCTGACCCTGCACCCCTTGCCCAACATGCGGCCATCGGCGCTGGCGCTGAAACCCGGCGACATACAGGCCGACATTTGCCCCGCCGGACTGATCGGGCCGGGGGAGACGATCAACTGCAATGTGGTCCTGCGCGCCGAAGCCTCTTTCACCGGCGTCGGCCACATCTCGTTTCGCACCGTCATCTCGGCGCGCACGGACCTTACCGCCAACAGCGAAACCTGGAAAACGGTGCGTTCCGCGTACAAGGACGCCTACCTGGAAGAGCGCATGGTCAAGGATGTGTCCCTGAGTGGGGAGCTGTGGCGCTGATTCTTCAATGCTTGCCTTTCATGGCGAAGATGGTGTGGCGTGGGGCAGGGCGGGCTTGCCCAATAGCGTCACCAGCGCCCGCACCCCCGCAGCCACCTCGTCATCGCCGATCAAGCCCAGCCCGAAGGTCAGGCCGTTGTAGCGCAGCCGCCGCAGCCCGGACCGGTCCAGCGCTTCCACCGCGATTCCCGCCTCGGCGGCCATGCGCGCGACCTCATACGCTTCGAACTGCGGCGCCAGCATCGCGCTGACGTGCAGCCCGGCCGCCGACGGCAGCGGTATCAGCAGGCCTTCCGCATGCTGTTCGATGGCCTGCAGCAGGGCGTCGCGCCGCCCGGCATAGATGCGCTGCATACGCCGCAC
>JAULBY010053638.1:0-11410 GCA_032358315.1 Ophiocytium majus
TTTGGTTTGCTTCGACCGACCGAACCGATTCTCGCTGAGCCTTGGACCAGAACCGAAGTATTTCATAACTCTCCCCCAAATACCGGTAGTATACTGTATTACGCCTGTGCCAACCCTAGCTATACGATGGTACACATGCACCACATACCACACATTTGCATGTACCTTGGACAACCAAATATGACAAATGGTACGAAGTGCATATATTTCAAGAAGTACATGTGCTGCAGTATGGCTGTGCGGAGGAGAATCCTACCACTGCGGCGTAAGTGATCTCAAGTACTACTAGTTGTACCTCAACTACTGAGTCCCAGCAGTGCATGTACTTGCACCCGGTATGCAAGAACCAGGCTCATGGATGTCTCCATACAAACTATGTAGCACGTGTGAGTATGCATGGTACTACTACACTGTAGTTGGGAAGTCCTGCTGGGTCAAGTGTATCGAGGATGTTCACCTAATCACCTCCCCCCCCCCCCGCGCCAATACAGACACCAAGCGGCATACTGGCAGTGCGCCCGTGGCTCAGGCAATGAGCTTGCAAAACCGTGCTGGCTCACCTGGAGGTAGCACCCAGGCCCAACGAACTCAAAGCACTCAGCGAGCAGCGGCGCCTCCAGCCTCTGCGCCCACGCTGCAGCTGGCGCGATATGCGCAGCTGGGGGGCTCGAGTTTGGGTCGCTGTCGCATGCCGCCGTCGCGGCTTGGTGGTGGCGGCGGGCCCAGTGGCTGTGCTCAGACTGCAAGCGCAGGCCGGAGAGCGCCTGCCTCAGCTGCTTCGCGCCTTGACGGTGCACCAGCACCTGCAGCCAGTACCACTCTGATCGTCGCTGCTGTACGGACTCGCCCCGCCGACTGGACATGGCAATGCTGCAGCGGCCGTCTGATGCTGCGGGTCGCCGCTGCCGCCTCTGCCGCCCCCCCCCGCGGCGAGCGGCCCTGTTTGCGAGGCGCCGACTGCGTGAAGGGCTTCCTGGCGCGCGGGTGCTGCTGGTGGTGATGGCGCAGTCAAGGCGCAGTTCAATGGCACTAACTGGCGGTGGCGCTCGTTGGTTGGCACCGCCGTGCTCCCTGTGGCAGCGAGAAAGCGGGCGCGGGCGTGATCGAGCGAGCAGCTGTGAGCGAACAACGCGGCAGCCAAAAAGCGGGCGGCCGGCGTGATCGAGCGAGCAGCTGCTGCTAAGCAAACGCTGCTGGTCTGGTGGAGCGAACGCTGGTGCTGCGAACGCGTTATCATGAAACGGGCGAACGTTTGAACTCCCTGGCCGGAGAACCCGGAGGCGGGGGGGTGCGGGGGGGGGGGGCGACCGGGCCTCCAAGCAGGCGGTAAGTAGGAAATTCTTCTCCTACTTATCCCCTGCTCCAAGGGGTTCTGTCAAGCTTGATAAGTGCCTTTGATGTGGGGACCGGTCCCAGCAGCACCCAGAAACCAGGTGAAGCAGCCCCCCCCCGGGGCAGCAGCTGGCAGAGCAGGCGAAGTTGGGACACACACCTGTGCATTCATGAATGCGCATAGATGTAGTTCAAAGTTGTGTGTCCCCCTGGCCCAGCCTGAGGAGTCAAGGACTCACATTGGCAAGTACCCAGGTAACCTAGGTGAGGGTGAATAACCTGCCATGAATCAAGGACTCAGGTACCCAGGTAACCTGGGTGAGGGTGAATGGCCTGCCATGAAGGTAGATCCTGGCAGAAAAGGGTAGCACTTGCCTGTAGGAGAAGCACTCCGTTCCCACATTGACGCAAATTCTAATGGGCCGGGTCAGCCGAAGAAATTAAAGAAGAAAAAATAGGAGAGAAAGGGAGTCTTTGGCTCTGGAGAGTTCTGGTGGCCACATGGACGTACCATGAAGGGCCTGGGCATAAAGGCGAGCCCTTCATGGCAGGGTATGCTTAACTACCGAAGTGCAAGCCAGCTGTCATTTGGTCTGTTTCAGTGAGTTTTTGTGGAGGCCACCGAAGTGCGGTTGAAGCTTGTGTATCACTCATAGAGACATGAGGGCATGTGGGCACCGGTTGAATTACAGGTAATCAGTCGGGCGCGTGGGCGCGCTCAGCAGCGAGACGCGCTTGTGCACGTCGAGGGCGGGCGCAGTGCCATCCTGAGGCGCCGCTGCCGGGATGGTGGAGGGCCTGTCCTCACTAGTGCACTGACAATTACCAGTTCCGATACATATGCACGGGTCCGCCCAGGGTGGCGGCCCCTACCGGTGGGGAGACCTAGAGTTTATCGCTCCTACTCCTAGATGAGTTTTCATATATGCTGCGCTAGATGAAGTTTGTGCGCACGCGTGCTCAGCACCCCGACACGACAGAGCTGCGGAAAAACTTGATAGCCTCGCTCAGCAAACCACCACTCAACAGCGCTCAGCACCTCTGCGCAAACCACAAGATCTGTGTTGCGTGTCACATGATGTGTGTGCACGAAGTCCAACTGCATACTTGGATGAAAACTCAATCTAGGAGCGATAAACTCTAGGCGTTCCCACCGGTAGGGGCCGTCACCCTGGGCGCGGATCTGTGCAAGGGGTGAACAAAGCAAAGAAAGAGCCTACGAAGGCAGCAAGTCTCGCACCTACCGAAGCGCGGATTCCATCATACAGAGTGTGGTGCGTTCAAACATGTGTGATGACGACACATGTGGTGCGGCGTTGCCTACGATGCACAGGCAATGACATCTATGCTGCTGTGAACTCTTGAGTTCTTTCAGTTGCAGCGGCGCAGGTAGGTCAACCGCACGTGTGTGTGTGTGTGTCTGTGTGTGCCACAATCTCTCATGATCAGACACAACCTGTTCTTGCGAAGGAAATGTCAGGAGAATTTTCTGGAAATTTCCAGCCCCCCGGAGGAAAAATGGGCAATTAAGGCGGGGATCAGAACAGGAAGAAGCGGGCGGGCCCGCGGGCGAGGTGGCTGACCAGCAGCATTTTGCTCTACTGCACATGAGCACATGCAGAAGACCATGGTATGCCACACCACTGTGATGCCGGCAGTCGCTGGCAGCGACATCCTTGCTGCTGTGAACTCACATGTGCCACACTAGTGGCGCAGGCAGATCAGAGCGCAATGCAACATGCACACATGCCACAACCACAAAGCTGGCTGCCACAACAGCGTTCAGCGCCAACAACACGGCATCGGAAACAACCCTGTGTTGAAGACCGCTCTCAAACCCTTGTATCATCTGTTTCGTGCTTGAAGTTGTGGTGACAACTGACACTGCAATGTGCCGTCTCTACCCGCCTGGTGGCCCCACATGCCCTGTGGCATGCAGCGCCTGACACTGGCGCTGACATCACCACATTCCAGTCGTGCCAGCAGGAGCGGACAGTGCGCCAGCTGGCCAGCACCTCTGCCGCGCTGGCAGCGTGCCACCAAAGCAGCCAGCACACTCCTCCACTCTTGCACGCGCCCACAGCTGCTGGCTTTGAGAAGGCGCAGCTGCGGCAGCGATGCATCGGGGGCGGGGGGGGCGGCGATAAATGGCGCGGCACGGGCCAGTACGCCGCCGCCACCAGCATTGCTGCCACGTAGCCGGCCAAAGTCACACACTGCTCGTAACCCTTGAGGCGGCAGTACATGCTGCTCGGTGGTGGCTGACCAATCAGCAGCGGCTGCCATTCGGCGCTGGGGCATGCCCCACCCGGTGCTCGAGCTCCGCGGCAGCTGAGACCTGGCCGTATGCTGCCTGCCAGTGCTGCCACCCTCCTGCTGGTCACGGCTGCATCACTCACCATGGCTGCTGCACCAACGATGATGCCCGGCTGCATCGGCACTGCGCACGTGGCCGCCGCGTGCCGCATCTGCGGCATGCAGCAGCAGCACCGGCGCCCACGCCCGCCCCCGCACATCGACACCACCACACAGCAACGGAGCGCCGGGCTCCTGCTGCTGTACAAGTGCTGAGCAGCTGCTGGCGTCTCCACACCGCCGCTGCAGCGCGGCAGCTCCTACCGCGCACCACAAGACACCCGATGCGGCGTCTGACGGCAGTTGCCGTCGCTGCAACTCGATGCGGCGCTTCCGCTGTGCGAGCACACACCGGTGTTGCCGCTGCTGCTGAGCACGGCCACCGCCGCCGCAGCACCACTGTAGTTGCAGGCGGGCCGCCGCTGAGCACTGCCGCAAAGCACCACCGGTGCGGCCGCTGCTGCTGCGCTTGCCCACCCGCTGCCAGCAGCATTACCGCTCCAGCTGCGCGGGCGCTGATGCTGAGCACTAGCAGCGCCCGCCGCCACGTCAGAGGCCGGCGCCCGCAAGCACCACCACTCCAGCTGTGCAGGGCTGCCTGCCGTTGCGCACTACAGCGGTGCCCGCAGCGCCGCCGCTCCGGCTGCGCGGCGGCGGCCTGCCGCTGACCACTGCAGCGGCGCCACCGCCTCAGTTGCCGGCGCCCGCAAGCACCACCACTTCAGCTGTGGAGGGAGTTGCTGCCGCTGAGCACTGCAGTGGCCGCCGCCACCTCTGTTGCCGGTGCCCGCAAACACCACCACTCCAGCTTTGCAGGGAGCTGCTGCCGCTGAGCACTACGGCGGTGCCCGTAGCACCGCTGCTCCAGCTGTGCAGGTGCGGCCGCTACCCACTAACAGCGGCACCGCCGCCTCAGTTGCTGGCGCCTGTGCGCGCGCGTGCCGTCTCCTCTGCCAGCGCCGCCTGCAGCGCGTCGACGCCCGCCACAGCCAGCGCCTTGGTGTTTGCGCAGTACACCTTGGCGCCGGAGACGCGCGTGAAGCGGCGCGCGCCGCCGAGGTCCACCAGAGACTCCACGACGGCCTGCTCCAGCATCTCCGCTGCTCAGCGCAAGCCGCGGGGGGAGCAGAAAACGGGCGGCGAAAGGGGTGTGTGTGGCGTACGTGGATTAGGGGGGGGCGAGCGGAGCAGGAGACTACCCAAAACAGAAGGTGAGTGCGGTTGGTGTGAATTAGAGAGGGGCGAGGGGAGCCGCGGTTAGCATGGGATCGGCTGGGGTGCGGTGGCGGCAATGGTGCGATGCGGTAGAGGACGAGCAACAAAGGACACAACGGCTGCGCGTGTGGCTGTGACGTGTGTGTGATGGGGTTCAGGCGCGGGTGTGAGTGCGCATGGACATTGGGCAAGGCACCGGGTTGTTTAAGGCGCAACGGCAGCCCGTGCACTCTCTGTGTCAACATCAAGAAGATGCAGTAAGCGCGTCTGTGCGGGTGCGCATGCTGTGGAAGAGCAGCAGCTGCTGCCACAGCGTCTCTTGAGGCGGCCACTCAGGTACTGCAGTGCGGCACGCCGCCGCCGCTGGCTGTCGTGCACGCAACGACCGCACTGCTGACTGCTGATCAGTGGCCCTTCTGTCAAGCGCACAGCCAATCACAGGCTGAACAACCCAGGGCAGTGCACACTTCCCGGCGGCAGCGCGCGAAGGAGGGGGAGGGGGGCTGACACTACTCCTGTTGATCACCATGAGCACTACGCCAGAGCACAGCAGAGGCGGGGAGAGCGGCGCCACGCACCGCGCAGCACGTTGATGGCGGGGCAGGGGGCACGGCGCTGGTAGTCGCTCGCGTGGAAGGGGAAGTCCTGCTCCAGGCCCTTGTAGAAGTTGTCCATCATCTTGGGCATCCACGAGGTGGGCGGCAGGTGCGCGTGGGCGGGCGCGTCCGCCGGCTGAAAGCACATTGGTAAGGGGTGCGGGGGGTGGCCCGGGGGGAGGGGGGGAGCGTGGGGTCAAGTTTGCGGTTGAAGACAGCGGAAGAGAGTACCAGGGGGGGGGGGGGGGGGGGGGGTGCATGGGGAAGCACAGCGATGGTAAATGTGGTGGTGGTGGTGGCGGGAGGTGTGGATGTGTGGCAAACACGAATGCATAAAGTAGGGTACACATAATACACATGCTTCAAAGTACTTGAGGCATGGAATAGAAGTGAGTGATATATACTTCAGAAATTTACTTCTGAAATGCGCCCCTGGCAGTGCGGGCGCGCCCGGGACCACAGAGGACACCCTCAAAAAACCACAGCAGACAACGCCTGCGCTCCCAGTGCGCGCGCGCGGGCGCATGGCGCCGGGCGCGGCCTGAACTTCAACTTCAACTCCAACTGCTGCTCAACTTCAACTTCATTCAAACTTCAGCTGCTCATCAATTTCAATTTCAACTGCAACTTCTTGTCAAAGTCAACTTCACCTGCAACTTCAACTGCTCTTCAGTGAAGAGTCGTCACCCACCTCCACCTGCGCCCGCACGTACTCGGGGTGGAACACAATGGTCTTGACCATGTCGTCCACGCGGAAGAGGCGCACCGACGCGGTCATGACCTCCGTGAACGCCGCCCAGCGGGCAAAGTCGCCCTCCGCGAAGCACGGTGCGCTGAGCAGGAGGGTGGACGTGGCCTCCGGCGGCGTCGCCAGCATCGTCTGCGGCGGGCGGCACGGCCGGGGACGGTGTGGGGGGGGCGGCAGGGCAGGGGGTCTTGAGTTGTGGGTGTGTGGCGGGGTGTGCTATGTTTGTACTTGAAGTGCAAGTTCAGAAGCATGTGGTTTGGTGGTTTCAGCAGCAGGGCAGGCGTCTAGCTAAACAAATGTATGTATGGCGACGGTGTGCTGCACCTGCGTGCGTCACACACCTTTGTAGCGCTGCGATGGGTTCCGCAGGTGACGGAAGCTACGCTCTCATGAGGTAGACATGAGGTAGATAGACATTCCCTTGTGTGCCAAACCGGCGAGGCGCCCATTAGGTTTGTCACTCACAGCGCTGCTGAGCAGGTTGCCGCCACGGCGTGCATGTAGCCGCACCCGCCGCATACCCCCGCCCACCAACAAAAAAACACACATTCGAAAGTGTGTACGCGTGTACTCAAGATTGAAAAATGGTTCCAGAGCGCGCACTCGCCAGCGTCTCTGCCGACGAGTCACGCAGCAACGCGCGCGGCACTCTGCGTACGTCAACTGCGTACTTCAAAACTGAAAAATGGTTCAAGAGCGCGCGCTCACCAGCGTCTCCGCCCAAAAGTCGCGCAGCACGCCGGCGGCGCTTTGTGTACTCCAACTGTGTACTTCAACACTCAAGAACAGTTCCAGGGCGGGCGCACCAGTGTCTCGCCCAAAAGTCGCGCAGCACGCTGGCGGACCTGGTGGCGCGGCTTGCAGGGTACCCACACACCCACACCTGTGTACTTCAACACTCTAGAACGGTGCCGGGGGCGGCGCTCACCAGCGTCTCCGCCCAAAAGTCACGCATTAGGCCGACGGCGCTGGTGTGTGTGGTGCGGTCAGCCGATTGCGCCGGGCAACAAACCCGCGAACGTGTACTCCAACACAAGAACAGGGAGCGCTCACCAGCGTCTCCGCCCAGAAGTCGCGCAGCACGCCGGCGGCGCTGGTGGCGCGGCTCGCGGGGTAGCCAATGGCGCCGGGCGCCACGCCGCGCCGCTCCAGCCCCACGGGCGCCACGTCAACGCTGTGCGTGAATGGGCACACGCGCAGACCCACCACCACTCGCTCCACCTGGTGCCAGCGACAAATTATGAGTGTGGCGGTGTGGGGGCACAGTGCAGTGGCAGCGGAGGCGGCGGCGGTGACGGGTAGCGTTGGCCGTGGCATCAGTGGCGGCGGCGGCGGGAGTGGCGGTGGCAGTGACGGAGCGAGGGGCGGCAAAGGTCGGGCGGTGTTGGAGGCGGCGGGTGAGCAGCAGCGGTGGGCGGCGGTGCCAAGAGTTGCACGTCCGTTGTGGCATGCGATAGCCATTGCCACCACCAAAGGCCACGCCCATTTGTGCAGTCACCCAGGCACACCCGCCTCGCGGCAGCCACCGCAGCACATCAAATGGACCAACGCTCCGGCCCACAGCCACACAGGCGTAGGCTCACAGACGTGACGCAAAGCAGCAGCGGCTGGTTGGCAGTGCACTCACCCAGGCGCGCAGCTGCTGCACCGCCGCCTGCGCCGCCGCGTCGGTCCCGGGCTGATAAACGGTGCCATCTGAGCGGATGCGGAAGCCCTGCGCACCAGCGACAGGTCACGCACGCGAACGAGTTGTGCAGTTACGCCCGGGTGATGCTGAGTTGGCGGCGGCGGTGGCGGCTGTACTAGTGTGCGTGGATACCTGCATGCCGGCAGCTGGTACAGGTGCTGGCTGTCATGTGGCTGGTGGCTGCTGAGCATGGCATGCAGCACAGCACGAGTCTGGCAGCAGCAGGCCTTGCGCATTGGCTCGACTTCAACTTCGACTACATTAAGTGAGGCTGTTATGTGAAGTGCAACTTGTGGCAGTTGTGGTGTCAGCAACACCACAAGCCTGGCATCTTAGGGCATGCATCGCGAGGCATGACAGCTGTTTCGCAGGGCTAGCTTTGTATGCCGCCACGACTTGGGTGTGGATGACCTGCATTTTGTGTCATCAGCTGGTTGGCAGCGTCAGTGCAGGGCAAACATGGAGCACGGCAGCAGATGCTGTATCACCGCCGCCGTGACATGCAGGGTTGACTACCACGTTGACCTTAAGCTATTACTTCAAGTATTTGGAGTGGCAGGTGTTCCATGGCACTGTGGGACAAGTGCAGTGAGTGGCCGGATGACGATGGTCTAACCCGGTCCAGGCAAACCAGCAAATCTTGAAGTTCATGCTAGTCAACACAGAGCAACTTGGCGCCTCACATGCCACCACACCACAAACCAGCAGTGCTGCTCAGGCATGCTGCCTCAGCGGCAAGACTGGCAACGCGGTGCCGGCACACCCCTTTGGCATCCATACCCATAGGTACCGCCCGGCCGACCTTAATAATGTCCACCTGGTGCCAACATCTGAGATCCTGTGACAGTGATTATGGCGTGCAAGTGACCAACACCGGCGCGCCGTGCCTTTCCCTCCCTAATGTCCTGAGAGGCATGCGTGCCCTGACGCGCGTGGGGAACCAGCACCACATCTTAATCAAGCCCGGCAACCACTGTGTCACACGCTTGGCGGAAGCACGCGCCCATTGTCAGAGGAGGGCGCCAAGCAAACCCAACCAATGCCTGACCGCCTGGAATGCGCACCTGATGCGGCGCGCCCCTCTGACAGGGCTGACTCACCTTGAGTCATGAGGGGCGCGCGCCCGCCTGGCATGTGCACAAGATGAGGGCGCAACTTCAACACTTCGACATGGCCGCCCCACCACGACTTGCCCGGCGAGGGTTCACATGCCTGCGAGCCGCCGGTGCGCACGCGATTCCACGTCTCTCGACTGCTACTTCAACTTGAAGTGCACAGGATAAAATTAACGCACGGCCACTGCTCCATGCTGGTGTGCATGACCTGGGCTCTTGCACGCCCGCAAGTGCAAATACTTCTTGAAGTACTTCTGAAGTACAAATTAGCGCAACTAAAACATGGCACGCTCACCTTAAGGCGCGTCGCGCCCGGCGGGAACTCGAACGCGACGGACACGCTGCGCAGGTCTGGCAGTGCATCGCCGTGGCGCTGCGCCAGCTCCGCATAGCTGCTCGCCAGCCCCTCCATCGCGCCCTGCTCGCACGCCGGCATCATGAGGAACACGTCATGCCCGGGCTCGGGTGCCTCCGCAGCACGCGCCACCTCCGCCCAGAAAGCCACCTGCGGTCATCATGTAGATGGCATATAGTAATCAGTTTACAAGGCATGGAGGCATGTGTGCACATAATGTACCTCTCGTTGAAAGTATGCACCTTGATTATTGTTGTGTGGTGCGCGTGTCATAGTCACATGCCACGGGCATGGGCGCGTCCGCCTCCGCCGCGCGCGCGCCACCCCCGCCCGGAACGCCACCTGCGGTCATTAAAAACCATGGCACGAGTCATTTTGAAACGTGGTGTACTTGTTTGTTGAAGTATGTATGTTCATGTGTGGTGCATGTATTACAGACACATTTACGCGCTCGGGTGCCTCCGCCGCGAGCGCCACCCCCGCCCACAACGCCACCTGCCCGTCATCACAGCATGGTACATGTGTGCATACCTGTCCCTCACAACAACCTACCGCACGTGCGCATTTGTGTGCTTCACGAAGTACACAATCAGTACATGGATGTATCGCTGTGGAGTGGCCAGGCCCGGGTTGCCTCTGCTGCTATGGTATATATACATGTGTGTGTGTGTGTACATGTACACATGCATGTGCTACGTAGGGAAGAGTTAAATCCGCTTGGGGCGGGAAGCCCTGTGCACACTCATGCGAGACTGTGGAAGCAGCATGACCAGCCAAGCGGCGCACTCGTAAAACTGACTGGCAAGACTGTGACAGCCGGTACAAATGGCGCACACGGAGGTTGGCCCTATTTAACATACCAGGTATGTACGTAATACTTCAGAAGTACATGCATAATGCATAATGGTTCAAGTGATGGTTACAGCAGAGTGAAGAGACAGTGGCCGTGGCCGCATGCTTATGCGCGCATGGTTTTGGCGTTGCTTATGGTTCAGCAAGCGTGCTGAGCTGCCTGTTGCGTGCTGGTGACGCTGGCGGGCCATGCTGGGTTACATGGCAGCGGTTGGTGTGTGGGGCAAGGTATGGTGCCGGTGCTGCTGCTCCTCTGCTACTGCTGTGCACGCGCGCACAGTTGTACTTCGCGCGCCTCAAAACAATTGATTTTTTTGTGGTTGCGCTGCAGCGAGGCATGCACAGCCGGCAACCGACCTCATGAAACTGTAATAGCGATTGAGCTGAGACCGCACCGCACCACACGATGTGCACCAGTGGATGCAGCCATCCGTCCGTGTGTGGCACGGGCCCGAGCAAACTGCTGCCGTTCAAAGCAGTGGGGCGATGACATGCACAGCACGATTTTGCTAGTTGACGCACCGTCATGGTGAAAACGTTGTCTGTGTCCGCCTCCAAAATGGTCGGTTCGCCAACGGCGTGCGCTGCCAGGGTCGTGCTGCCGCCACCGCTGCTGCCCCGCCACCACCTGCTGTGCACGCACAAGTTGATGTTGCACACAGCCACGTCACGCACACCCCCTCACACCACGAGCCGGCGCAGGTGCAGCGGTAGCAGGTGCCTAGCAGCGCCGCAGGGAGAGGCGCACGTACCCGTGGGCTGCCGTCCCCGCTGGTCGAAGCATTCCTTTCTGTGCCGCAGACGCTGGGGATGGCGCAAACGCTCCTGCGGTGGGCAGCCAGCAGCACAGGGCACTCAACGCCGCCAGCAGCCTCATCACAGCCATGACGCGGGTAAGGTTGCAAGCCACCTCTCAGTGACCGGCGCGCTTGCGATGCGGATGTGATTGAGGAGCCGCGGTCAGCAACGGTGGCGTCTGCTAGCGCGCGAGTAATCCTGGATCCTTGATCCCATCCGGGTGACAATGAGTGCGTGGCGAGAGCAGGGATTCGGAATCTAGGCCCCGGTACAAATCATGTTTTTTTTTGCCTAAATCCTGATTGCTGACATCCCGAATGTAGGCAAGATTCCTGATTTTTCTCCTGAAATTCCTGT
>JAULBY010053649.1:0-11410 GCA_032358315.1 Ophiocytium majus
GGTGGCGCCAGGAGGTGGGCGCGGGTGCGGCCAGGCCGACACACGCTCACCGCTCAACTCCAGCTCCAAGCAAGCACGACAGGACCATTTGACGCAGCAGCATATGTACGTTATACGGCGTATATTGGAGAATTCGTACGCTGTGAGCCATCACTACACGTGCGTGTCACCAACAAAGCACCATGTACCCTTGAGTGCATCACAGGCCACCATTGGAATCTGTACTGCTGCAGGTGCAGACGAATGTTGCCGTTGTAGGCGCGGCGGTCTCTTGCTCTGTCACAACTCGCACGGGTCCGTAGCCCGGTTATTGCTGCTAGATGAGGACAGTGCAGTCGCGATTCAGTGCGGGGTAGTGTCACCTTCATCGCACCCGCACTGAAGCAAGATTGCACTAAATCAAACAGGGCATTGAGTATCGTTTATATAGAATGATGCGATCGTTGTCAGCCCTCTGTGCCCCGCACCAAACCGGATACCGCGCTAAATCAAAGCAAACTAAATCGTGAGTGCACTGTACTCGTACACACACCCCGCTGCCAATGGACCTGGAGGGCTACCCAGTTGGCGCGGGAGCACAAGCGTGCGCTACCTATCCCCTGGAGGGTTTGCACTACCAGCAGTGTTATTGATGGTAATAGCACACATTGGTGTGTCATCCACCTGGGTTCAAACTCAAGTGGCCCCTCAGCTCACCCGAGCCGGCCAGCACCCGCGTGCGCTGTGGCCGACTTACATGAAACCTACCTTCCGAAGGGATTATGTTATTGATAGTTAAGGACACGCACCTGTTGGGGGCCAGGCGGTCAAAGGTTCTGCGCGCACGCATGGCGCACCCAATGGCGCGCTGCGGCCGCGCGCAACAGCGCAGCGCAGCAGCAGCAGGCGGCGGCGGCGGGAGCGGCGGCAACGGCGGCGGCGGCAGGCAGCGGCAGCAGGGGCATGCGATGAATGATCAACACATCCCAGTGGACACCATCCTCGCCCACCACGCAGCGCGGCAACAGCACTGCGGGAGCGTGGCGGCGCGTTTGGCCCACGCACAGAGGCACAAAAATGCAGCAGTAACGGTACCAAACACAACAGTCCAATAGTAGAAACAAGTGCGATGCTTATTCACAATGCAGCCCTACACTTATGTTCGTGCTGCAAAGAGAGTGCGCGCGCACCTGCCCCAGCTGCACCTCCTCTGGCAGGGTATCCTTGGCGATGCAAAAAAAATACGAGTTACTACTAGTAGTAGTATTTAAGAAATTACTTGAGCGTGGCATTTGCCTATATCGGCGTTTTTCATCATCTCTAGAATGGGCAGACACTGTGCGCCCGCTGGCCGCAGAGCATACCTGCAGACCCATCTGCACCTCCTCTGGGAGGGTGTCCTTGGCAATGCAAAAAAGATTGAGCAAATCGAAACACTTCATACTTTCAAGTAGATAGTGATGTCTGCCTACATATCTGTCTCTCATCTCTTTCTAGGATGGGAAGACACTGTGCGCGTGCCGGCCAAAAGCGTGCCTGCAGCCCGAGCTGCACCTCCTCTGGCACAGTGTCCTGAACGACGCAAAAAAGTGTGAGCTGGTCAAATACTTCGAAGTGAGTACTCCTTGAGGTACTTCAGGTACCTCAAAGGATGTACATGTAGTCAAATGTGGCGTTTGTCTATGTTGGCGTTTATCATCATCTCTAAGATGGGGAGACACTGTGCGTGCGCTGGCTGGCGAACATACCTGCAGACCCATCTGCATCTCCTCTAGCAGGGTGTCCTTGGCAAAGGATAATGAGCAAACCAAATACTGCTGGAGCACTTCAGAAGTACTTCTGAAGCATACTTCTACATACTGAAAGTACTAAGCACCGAAGTACCAAGGTGGACTCGAAGTATATACTTCGAGGTAGAGCACGTGCGCAGGCCAAGTGTGTACCTGCAGGCTCATCTGCACCTCCTCCGGCAGGGTGTCCTTGGTGATGCAGAATATTATGAGCTAGTCAAATACGTCGAGTAAATACTTCAAGTAAACTCGAAGTCAAAGTGTGATGTTTGTCTGTATGGCGTTTCTCATCACATAGGATGGGCAGACACTGTGCGTGCGCCGGCGTCTTCACCTGCAGGCTCATCTGCACCTCCTCTGGCAGGGTGTCCTTTGCGATGCTCTCGCGGCGCTGCGAGATATTGTGCGTCGTCACCGCCTCCGCGTCGCCAAACAGCCTGCCGCAACAGGAAAAACAGCAATGCCGACTGTTTAGAAAACTGAGGCACTTCAAAGTATTAGGTGTTTGAGCAAATCATAAATATGGCACAGCGGTACTATTGTACTAGCAGATAAATAAAATATATATACTGGTATACAAACAAGATGCTGTGCGTTGTCACCGGCTCCGCGTCACCAAACAGCCTGTGGCGCCAAGAAAACAGCAATGCCAACTGATGAGAAAACTCAAATGTTAGGTTTTTGATCAAATAATAAATACTTCTGAAGTATGGAACACCGCACAGTGGTACTACTGCACTAGCAGATGGACAGACGAAATATACAAACGAGATGCTGCGCGTTATCATCGCCTCCGCACCGCCGAACAGCCTGCGGCACCAAGAAGACAGCAGTGCCAACTGGTCAAGAAATACTGAAAATCAAATGAAATAAGGTTTTTGAGAAAGTCATCAATATTACTACAGAAGGACTTCGGAGACTGGCAGCCTATTTTCATGTTCTGTGTTTGCTCCTAGGAAGGACACGGCAAACCTAGATGACGGCAAGCGTCGTGAATGCGGCCTTTCCAGGCGCGGCGGGAGGGGGGGGGCGCTCCTACTTGGGTCACCACGTGTTACCGTCGCTGTCGCCAGTTTTTAAAAAGTTCAACGTAGTACTTGAAGTACACGTGTAACTGGTAAATGTACCGGTACCGGCCGCGTCAGGCATGGCAGGACGGTTGGTGCTTCTGTTGAGCTGGCAGCAGTGGCCGCGTTGCCCACAGTGTAAATGTCTGTGCGCCATCTGACCATGAATAGGTGCCCAGGTGAATGGCGTTTGCTGGGCCAATAGCAAGGTAGGCCAGTGTGCCATGCACTCCACCAGTTTGGGAAAAGGCAGGGGCACACTAATCGAAACACGGCACTGCATAACATATCATTACAACAATCATGTGGTCAGTGGCAGTTGCCTCCGCCAAGTGCGTGAACAAGCGGACCAAATCTGTTTTTATATACTTTGAAGTACATTATTACTTTCCCTACTGGTCTGCATACCGCACCAAAAAGAAGACCGAACGAAATCGCAGACGCACTGTGGCAGAGAGACTTCCCCCTTGAAAGTTTTCCTGTCTACACGGCACAATGGCACTGCTGCTGCACACCTGCAACAGCAGCACGCCTTGTGCATCTTGTGAAAAATGATACTGGTAGTACTCTCGGTTAAAAAAGAACCGTTTCATGGTGACAGCAAGCACTATGTAGTACATATTACAGCGGACTGAGCTCGTCTGGTTGGCCGCCCTCGCTGGAGCAACAACACTGCGCCGTGCACACGCCCCAACAGTGCTCAACCCCAGCAGCATGAAAATCATAACGTTATGTAATACTACAGAGATAGTAGTCCGGTATCCAGGTATTTATAGTGTTTGTGGACCTGCCCGAGTGCGCGCGTGCATTGCCGCTGCGGCACGGCCGTCCAACATCTTCGCAATACTATGAAAAGCTTCACTTACAATTTCTGCAACGATCAATGAAAAGGAGCTCTATCACTTGTTGATCACAGTACTGGTAAGGCTGTCATGGTGGCCACCCCACAACTGCAAGTGTGGGGGTACAAGACCTTTTGTGCCGCCAACCAGAAGGGGGGAAGTGACTTCTGGCGGCAAAAAAAAATGACAAAAAAGCTGCCCCCGGGCAACAAGTTCGGCACTAGACCGCAGCTGCGTGGCTGTCATGCCGGCCACTCCAGCAACTGCAAGCGTGCTCACCGCGCCGCCGTCTTGTTCTCAAAGTTGCGAACCTCATGGAACAGTTTCTGCAATTGTTTGCATATCTACATGTGTTACTTTGAAGTATAAACAAAAACGGAGCGCTTTATGGTGATTATTAGCCACCGTAGCGGTGTGGCTGTCATGTTGACCACTCCAGCGGCTGCAAGTGCTCACCGTGCCGCCATCTTGTTCTCACGCTTGCGAATCTTATGGAACAGTTTCTGCAAGTGTTTAAGGAAGTTGGCAAGCCTACACATGGTACAGGCTCAGTGGTGGCGGTGTGAAGCAGCGAAATAGGTACTGACGGTCATGCACGAAATGGCAGTTAGAATCGGCCCGGCACCTGCCGTTGCTGGAGTGGCTGGTGGCTGCGCAGCGCTCAGGGTGGATCGAAGTGTAGTGCAGCGGTATGAGGTCACAAGCACTTGGTTGGTCTGCGCGTTTGGAGGACGCAATACTGCTTGGTTTTTCCATGTCTTTTGCTGCCCTGTGCGAGCGCTCTACCACATGACCAGGGGCACAGTTGTCAGCTGTCTCTGGGCACTTTCACGCGCATGCATGCTCTGTGTGCCCTTGGCACCGCACAGAAGTGGCACTGACCTGTGGTGCCTCCCACCATGGCATGTTGCTGCTGCCGACAATGCAACAGGTTGGGCGAAGGAGAACCGGGAAAAAAATGGCAACAAGCGCCCTGCTTGCCGGCAACGCCGCCGGCGTTGGCGTTGGCGGCGTTGGCGGCCAGCAACGCCAGCGGCGTTGGCGGCGTTGCCGGCGAGCAGGGCCCTTGTTGCCATTTTTTTCCGGTTCTCCTTCGCCCAACCTGTTGTTGCCGGCGAGCAGGGCCCTTGTTGCCATTTTTTTTTCGGTTCTCCTTCGCCCAACCTGTTGCATTGTCGGCAGCAGCAAGAGCCATGCCATGGTGGCATATCTACATGAATTACTCTGAAGTATAAACAAAAAAGGGCTCTAGTACGGTTTTTATTAGCCACACTAGCGGCATGGCTGTCATGTCGACCACTCCAGCGCCTGCAAGTGCTCACAACGCGGCAATTTGGTTCCCGAAGTTGCAAATCTTACGGACCAGTTCCTGTGTTTCGTAACCAAAAAGGGCTTTATTACGGTGTTTATTAGCCACCGTAGCGGCATGGCTGTCATGTTGACCACTCCAGGGACTGCAAGTGCTCACCGCGCCGCCGTCTTGTTCTCGAAGTTGCGAATCTTGTGGAAGAAGAGGGAGCGCCGCGTGATTTTCCTGCGCAGCACGGACGAGCGGCCACACGGGTGTACCATTGCAGTTAGGAAAACACAGCATGGCAGTGTCCATACTTCGGCAGCGCGTAGGCGAGTAGCTAGTCCGCGGTCAGCTGAGGAGAGCGGCAGCACCACCCAGCTAGAGCGAGCGCGGCATGACTTTCCGGCGCAGCAAGGACGGGCGGTCACACGAGTGGACCATTGCAATCAGAAGAACGCATTTATGGTGTCTGATGTACTTCAGCGTGTAGGCGAGTAGCTTGTCCACGGCCGGGTGAGGAAAGTGGCACCGCCCAGCCGCAACCAAGCATAGGGCAGATTGCCAAATACGTGAGTTTTGGTTAAGTCTTGAATGCTTTAGGAGGACAGTACCACTAAGCTGCAACTGTAGCAGCGAAGACAAGTGCGCAGAGGTGAAAACAACACTTTAAAAAAATACCACACACCCATTAAGCATCCCCCTGTTCTGAAGTACACGGAACGTCTAACCTGTTTGCCTCTCAAGGACCATTTGGCAGCAGGGAAACACATGCGTGAAGCCGTGCGGATCAGTGCTGCAATACAGGCACAGAACAGAGCCGGAGCGGCCGGGCGAATTCCCACTGACCCTGAGTTGATGAGCTTCTTTGCGTTGCTGCCGACCAATGACCACTGTACTAGCAAACACATCCTACAATGGTGGCTTCTTGCGAAGGTGACTCGGCGCAGCAGCAGTGAGTGATCTCCTTGACGGGGCAGTCACGCCGAAGGCTGAGCACTTTTTGCGAGCCCGATAGGGGAGCGTGTGCAGCAGTGCTCACTTCCTACGGCTGCAAACAACCGAGGTAGTGCTGCTGCACGCGCCGCAGGCTGGGGTAACGAGATGCCGGCCACTGCAGCACAGGCAGCGGTCCTGGAGCAGCTGCTAGCAGCGGCGGGTGATTTAAAAAAAGCTTTTTCCCACTGACCCTGAGTTGACGAGCTTCTTGGCGTCGCTGCCGCCCACGGTGGACATTACCATGTTGTGCCCCCCCGTCGCCACCTTGTCGATAAAGATGACGCCCCCGCGGATGGGGCGGTGCACCACATTGAACAGCCCCTGCGGCAAGCAACGGCGGCGCAGTTCAGCAGGTGCAATTCAGCGGGCGTCAGTGTGTGCCTGCTGGCTGGTGCCACACCCGCAGCTCGCTCTGGAGAGGGGATCACAATCCCCGAAGTTGTGTCGTACAATAGCCCTGAGGCCGGCAGCAGTAGCTGAGCAGGCAGCAGTAGCGTGAGTGAATGAGCGCCGGCCTAACATTTTGTGCCGCTGGGCCGCGGACGGGGTGGTGCGCCGCGTTGAACAGCCGTTGTGGCAGGCAATGGCGACGTGAGAGAACAAGCATCGGCGCGACACTTGTGTGTCTGGTTGCTGGCCATCAAATGACACCGACGGTACATTGCCATAGAAGGGAGCCTCAGGAAGGCAGCGGCGGCGGGAGTGAGTGCGCATCAGGAGCGGGCCCGACCATGTTACAAGTAGGTGCAACCCCTAATCTGTTGCCATACAACAGCCCCCGAGGCGTGCGGCGGCAGCGCCAGTGAATGAGCGTCAAAGCCGCGTTTGTGCCTCTGCCTGGTGCCGCTGCCACAGTGCACAGAGCACTCTGTGGCAGGAGCGGGGCTGACCATATACTTGAAGTATACTTCAAGTAGGTAAGACCCATAATTTGTTGCCATACAACAGCCCCTGAGGCATGCATGTTTGCACCTGTAGCTGGCGCCACTACCACAGTGTACGAAGCACTCTGTGGCAGGGCGCAGGGATGCTCATGTTCAGTGAAGCCTATCATCTGTTGCCATACAACAGCTTCTCAGGCAGGTGGCGGCGGCGTGAGTGCATGCTTGTCAGCACCGCATGTATGCCTCTAGGTGAGTGCCGCTGCCACGGTGCGCATAGCACTCTGTGGCACGGGGCGGGGGATGCCCATGCTCAGTAAAGTACTACGTAGCAACTCAGTAAAACCTATCATCTGGTGCCATACAACAGCCGCTGAGGCAGGTGGCAGGAGTGCATGCACGCACCTGTGCCGTGCCCTTAACAAGGCCAATGCCCCCCTCGCTGTTGAACCCCTCAATGGGCTTCTGCACCAGGTCCACCACACCGCCGATCTGCGAATGGCAGGCGAACGTGCAGCCGAGGCAGTCGCACGCGTCAGTGTCAGGCAGTGGAGGGGTGCTGTAGCTGTGCAAACATGTGAAGGTATGCACTTGAGGCAACAGTCCTCAGGCCATTGCCTACGCTGACTAATACTTTCTATACTTCTAGAAGTACTACTTGAAGGATGTACTCCGAAGTAGTACTAGTGTGCTTTCGCTTCACCACCCTACCGGTGAGCACCACCGCCCACCAGTCTCGGTTTTCTCCAACCGCGTGTGGGGCGACTGAGAGGGCGGGGGCGCCCCACCTGGGGGGCCTGCGGGGGCATGCAATGGGGGGGGGGGGGGGGGGGGGGGGGGGGGGGCTGCTTTGCGCCTGTGTGTGAAGACTCGCCACCTACAAGTGAGTGTCACTGTACACCGCTTCCGGTTTCCTCCAACCGTGTGTGGGTGACCTGTGAGAGGGGGGCGCCCCGCCTGGGGGAGGGGGGGGGGAGAGCATGCCTTGGGGGTCGCCGCGGGGGTTGCAGGGGGCTGGTTTTTGCGCCTATGTGTGAAGACTCAGGACCCTACCAGTGGGCGCCACTGCTGTGAAGACTCACCAGCTCGTGTGCAAAGCCGCCGACGGCCTCCTTGCCACCCTCAAAGACGTTCCTCGGCCCGGTGATGCCCCAGTTTACAAAGCGGTATTTCTGCGGGGGGCGCGCGCAAACCAGGCACGCAGCATTCGCAGCGGCGTGGCGGCAGTTGACAGCAGTGGCGGCGCCAGTTCATGCGGCCTACACGCTGGGTCATGCATGGCCATGTGGGGTTGGCTGGTGAGCAGGGGCTGGTGTGGCGCCAGTTGGGCGTGCGCTGTAGCGTCACCAGCGAGATAGGGGCGGGGGGGGGTCAGCAAAGTAATGAATAGCACAGCCACATCATGAAATCCCTCACCTCGCGCTTGTGCTTGCGCATGGCGGGGCCGTCCGACATGCACGGTGCTCAGCAAGGTCCCACGCAATATACTCCCGGTATTACACCGGTATAGAAGTAGTAGCCACATGGAATCCCTTAGTATACCGGTATATAAGTAGTAGCCACATGGAATCCCTTACCTCGCGCTTGTGCTTGCGCATGGCGGGGTCGTCCGACATGTCGTGCACAACCATGTCCGCCTCCCACGACATCTTGAGGCCGCAGTCCTGCGTGCGCACACACACAACCCCCACACAACACGCATGAGAGACTTTATTCGGTACTGTACCATACTTCGAAGTACTAGAAGTCCACTACGCCCGGGTGCAACCTGCGACACCGTATGTGGGAATACAGGCATGTTGTGACAGCGCAGTTCCGGTGGATGTCCCAGCAAATAGTTCCCGGCAATAGTCAACAGCTAAACTAAGCAACAAGAGGCACTGGTATCAAGGTGCCAGTCACAGGGTAGCCAGGTCCACAGGCCACTATAACAGAATGGCCAATAAATGCACATTGGTGGCCTTGGTGTTATGCGCTCCGCAACTGTAGAGGGCTGCGCCTGCAGCGCTCATACCTTGCACCAGCCCACTATAACAGTGTGGCCGATATATGCGCATTAGTGGCTTTGCTCCTGCTGCTGTAGAGGGCTGTGCCTGCAGCACTGGTGCCTTGGCACCAGCCCACTATAACAGTGTAGCCAATATGTGCACATTAGTAGCTTTGTTCCTACTATTGCAGACGGCTGCGCCTGCAGCGCTCGTACCTTGCACCAGCCCACTATAACTGTGTGGACAATATATGCACAATAGTGACTTTGTGCCTGCTATTGCAGACGGCTACACCTGCAGCGCTCGTGCCTTGGCACCAGCCCACTATATCAGTGTTGCCAATGTATGCACATTAGTTGCATTGGTGATATGCGCTCTGCTACTGTAGAGGGCTGCGCCTGCAGCACTCATACCTTGCACCAGCCCGCTACACCAGTATGGCCAATATATGCACATTAGTGGCCTTGGTCTTATGCGGTCCACTAGATTAATAGTGAAGAGCTGTGCCTACAACGCTCGTACCTTGCACCAGCCCACTATACTAGCATGGCCGATACCAAAACTCGTCTAGAAGTGATAAGCTGTACAGGTCTCGCCACCGGTAGGGGCCGTCACCCTGGGTGTAACCCGTGTAGGGTGAACACAGCAAAGGCAGCGCCTACGAAGGCAGCAAGTCTCCAATTCATGCACATTAGTGGCATGGCACCTATGCGACCTGCTACTAGTAAAGGGCCATGCCTACAGCTCCCGTACCCTGCACCAGCCCACTTTACCAGTTTGGCCAATATATGCACATTAGTGGCTTTGCTTCTGCTACTGTACAGAGCTGCGCCTGCAGCGCTCCTACCTTGCACCAGCAGCGGGCGAGGCGTGTTGAGTCCGTGAAGATGCTGCGTGGGTGTTGGGAGTGGGCAAGGGGGAGGGGGGCACCAGTAGCTGTCAGCATCGGAGGCACCGCGACAGTGCGGCAGCGGCACCAGCAACCGCTGTGCTAGGCCGCATAGCAGCAGCAGTGGCGGCCGTGGCAGCAGCAGCAGCGGCAGAAGCAGCAGCAGCAACGGCAGTGGCGGCGGTTGCGGCGGCGGTAGCGGCAGCAGCAGCAGTGGCGGCAGCGGCGGCGGTAGCGGCCGACTGGAGCAAGCATGACCAAACATGCTGCTCCCCCGTGTCACCAGCCGAGGATACCGCGGTGCTCAGCACTATCCACTACAATGTGGGCCCAGCATGTTGTTACACTACCAGTGCACCAGCACAATCACAACAAGTACCTGTACTTCAGAAGTACTTCAAGTACAAGTACTTCCGTGCTCAGCAGCCGCAGCGCCACCAGTCAGCTTGCCGGCGACAGCCACACAGGCGCAGGAGGTGAGCCCCAGTGGGCTTCCGTGCCGTACCTGACTTCGCACACCATGTCCTCCACGGGCAGGTTGCGGTAGAAGGCGTGCAGGCCGTGTCGCACACCGTCCTCCGCAGCCATCTTCTTGGCCAGCTCCTCAGCGCGCTTCTGCACCTCGGGCGACCTGTGTTGCATGTGTGCAACCGCCCGGGTGAGTGTGCAAGCGCAGCGGCGGCGGCAGCAGCAGCGGCGGCAGTAGCAGCAGTAGCAGCAGTGGCGGCGGCGGCGGCGGCGGCAGCGGCAGCAGCAGCAGTAGCAGCGGCGGCGGCGGCGGCGACAGCGGCAGCAGTAGCAGCGGCGGCGGCAGCGGCAGCAGCAGCAGCGGTGGCGGCGGCAGCAGAAGCAGCAGCAGCAGCAATGCCAGCAGCGGCAGCAGTGTGTGAGTCTCATACGGGGCAGGGCAGAGGCAGTAAAGCACCGTGAGTGCAGCGCTCAAAACGCTTTTCACCTGAGGCGACATGCCTGTTCAAGAGTCTCCCTACATGTGCCACTACATACTACGTGAAGTACATACATAATACACAGTACTTTAAACTTCAATGTCGAAGTATGAATATGCTACATCTGCGCATGAGTGGTTGCAGCTGCAGGGGCACAGGCGTTGCATATGCAATACACACCATGGGTATATACCGTGTGAAAGGAACCTAAAAGGATTGCCAAGCCGAGACACTGCCATGGCTCGGGCAAAATGTCAGACCGAAACCCGTCGGCTGATTTTGCCTGTCTGGTCAAATGCCAGACAACCCTCACACCTACACGCGCCGGTGAGTGTCCTCGAGGGCTAGGGATGATGCAGAGTACAACTAACACCTTTTGAAGTACGCCAAGTATGTGCATGTAGCGGTCGGCCGCACACAACGCGCGATGGGGGTGGCATATCCCAGAGGCTGCCATTGAACTAGATGAAGAATTACGCGAAACCTATACAGAAAAAAAACGAACTGGTTTGGATAATTCAATCTTTTGGCTACATGACGCTCCATTTGGGTACCAAAATTAGCATGGGGTTCATGTTTAAAAATTGAATCTCCAATTCAATTATGGTCACTGACGTCACGTCCATCCATGCAGACCCACCTGAGCTCCGTGAAGGACTTCACCAGCCGTTGCACATTCACCTTCTTGATGCGGATAGGCTGGTTTTTGGAAAGGGGGGGGGGGGGGGGGGGGGGGG